>LUCH01000854.1:36876-160924 GCA_013368495.1 Paragonimus heterotremus | reverse complement strand
TTGACCTAACCATGAGACCGAATTGATACGCCTTTTCACAATTTCTACTGATTACGTCAGTTTTTCTCAACGATTCCGAGAACTTGGTAATTTTGATTACTATTTTGTGACTTCGGCTGAATTGGTTAATTGTTATTTGTTTACTGAGGATAGCAGAGAGCAGAAATTCAAAAACCTACCTCTCGAAGCGTGAGATACATATGAATGACCTGAAAGAAAGCGTCCATTTGAAAGGGTATCAACGACTACGGTAATGGATTTCGTTGTCATGGCGTGTTCTCATAGGGGAAGAAAAATGAGTTAACTGCAATAAATCTCGACACAAAATAAAGAGTGAAGTCAAGCACTGGACATACGAAGAATGAACTACGTACATGAAACGTCCAGTGGTATTGGGGAAGTATTCCGGGTGTCCCAAGCGTAGTTGATACCGCAAAGCGCTGGAGCTGAAATCTAATCAGGCACTGGAATGTTTTAACTGTTTGCAAATCACCTACCGTTGGAAAAAGAACGAACACGAGTGCGTACAGTTTTATTCAAAAGTGTCTTTTATCGAGTGAAGCAAAAAATATACTGTGCGGTCTGATACAGCAGTTACACGAGATTAGCAGATTGAAGTGTAAAAGAGTGAAAACAATACACCTTCTCACATGAGTGAACTGCGGAGGAATGAACGATCTTTCTGCTTTCTGTTAGCTTTGTTTGCTTTTTGCGTGTCAAGTTGCTCTTTTAATTTCTTACAGTTCATGGAACTGGTCAGCCGAGTCAGTAAGGGGGTAGAGCTGCACTGGCTTTGGTGATGATCCTGTTTACCAGTCGGTAAGGGTACCATACGAGTCATCATTCTATCCATTCATGTGTCATTTTGTATCAGTTCTTTCTTACGAGGATGAAATGAGGCCGTTCCATCTCCTAGTGTTGTAACCCAATGGGACCTCCACAGTTCTGGGGTGCAAGAGGCTAGTACAAGTACTACGGACTGTGCTGAACTGAAATACGCCAACCGTTTGTGTTCTAAGAGATAAAATAGCATTTAATTGGATTCATGCATTCTACATTTCGACTTTGGTTCTGCATTTTCTGACTTCCGTGAAAACCTTGAAAGTACATTTGCGCTTGTTTTTTCACACCAAGGAAACATTTGTAGGTCATTTTGAGACTCAAATTCATTAGTGCGCTGGTTGACTGAGCTCATATATTTATGTATTCACTAGAAGTTTTAGTTAAAGAGGCAGTCAACCTTCCCAATGTAGAAATTGCAGGAAAAAGTGACCCCTATGTAATTGTTCAATTTCAAGGTGAGAATTTTTTTTGCGTGAATGCTAAGTCAATCCATATAACTTGATTTGATTTAAGCTGTTATCTGAATCTTTGGAATCACTTCACTTCCAGGCTTTGTGTAGTTCTGCTATTGATGATTTTTATGCTTCCTGGAATGTATATGCAGAATTCGCTGGAGCGTGCTAGCACGCTCTACGGGGGCTTTTCCTAAACTAACGTGGATGTGATTAAATGATCGGGGTATACTGGCGCACAATGCCATGCATACAAATGTGAGCATGGAACAAGTATGTGTGGAGTAAAATAATGTGGTCGTTTGTTTACACCGCTCAAACTATGCACAGCATTTCATTTTATTCTAATACGTGCGGTTTAGTCGTATGGTTTTGCATTTTCTTGTAAACCGAAAGGCTTATAGAGTGTGGTATGATGAGTAACATCGGCTTACTAGTCAAACCTTGTTAGTTGAGGCTCTGAACATTGACAGTGATCTACGGACTCCATCGAGCCTGAGATAAGTGGCGAAACTAACTCGCAATTGCGACCCAACAAACAAAACTGAGTTGGCCCGGAGTCGGCCCGTGTCTGGCCACCAGTCAGACCGGGTCCGGCCTGCACCAAATACCGAAGTCGGTCCGACTCTGGTTCGGTCAGACAGGCAGTTGGCCAGCGAAAAATTTCGCCAACGCTCTGTTTACTGAATCTTACGATGCTTATTAGCACGGCCGTTCCATTAGTGTTCCCTGAGCGTTTGATATACTCAATCACGATGAGAGTTACTGTCTGCTTTCAACGACCGAGTAACGAACTTCGTAAATCTTCAAATTGTTGGAAGAACCATTGCGATCAAAAAAAGTTTTGTTAAAAAACGATTGCAGTCAGTTAACTGAAGGTCCCATGTTTTGAAATAAACATCCTGCTTATTGAAAGTATCTGCAACAGCTTCATATTCATTCCATGTCTTGATACTTGCGAAAGAAACGAGTTTTTAGCACGCATTACAAGTGGAATATGTCAGCTAATAGGCGAGATACAACACTAACGTATTCGAACAATCTGATACAGAACTTACAGTTGTTTCAGAAAATGATAGGTTCATTCATGAATGCATCCGGAATGATGTAGGAAATTCCATTGCACTCGTGCAACTTCCACCTTTTGTAAAATACAAAATTCTCGCGAATCACTTGTATGTTATATAATTAAACCACCATTAATAAGGCCGGAATACAGAAACTTATATAATAAAATAAATTTAACGCATTTACAAAGCTTTCAACGAAACTGTGAGTGACCACAGACCGCGACCGATGTAACACAGCCGCAATTACCACGCGCGAAACAAATAAAACCGCTAATGCACGTTTAATGGAGACAGATTAAAAAATGGTGCACAAAATGGTGGTAGTCGTGAATGCATCGGGACTGAAAGTCGTGAATACGATAGTGCGTTCTAGAAATTTTTAACAACTCGTTTTAATACCACAAAGAGCGCAGTTATTACCAGCTATTATTCTCATCTGATTCGCCGATTGTGCGGCCAACCATTGGCCAGATGTTGGCCAACACCTCGGAGTCGGCCATGTGTTTGCTAGGGAGTGACCATTTGAATGACCATTTAAACTCGAGTTAAAAGCCAAAAAACACGGAATTATTTGATCAGTTCTATCGCTCGCATTTCAAGTATCACCGGACATTCTTAAGGATAATTAGAAAGAAATCGCCATCTTGAACAGTGCACGTCACCTCCACGTAAGCGCACCGAACGCCCAATGTGCCGCATCATGGGCCAGTTGATTTTGAGCCTACACTGCTTGGAAGGGTTAAAATTGTATTGTTACGTCACAAATTTCCTCCTCTAAAGCAACCACCAATGGGTTTCTTCGTGGCGCAAAGTGTATATATGCCAATTAAAGAAGCACTTCGTGGTGTTCAAAAAAGAACTTAGCCATTGAGCTTAACTGTATCTCACTACATTGAAATTTATTGCATACGCTGCGCATTATGAATAGTTTATCAAACGGTTGTATTCAACAAATATTCACGTTAGGCCCCACAGCTCACGCTTACACATAGGTGCGATAAGTTAAAAGTCCCTTCTTGAGTTTTTAAAACATAGCTATAGTTCTGAAGCGTAGTTAGTAGTTATGAAATGGATAATGTAGATGGCAAAAAGTGAATAACTTATAGGTCTTTGTATTCCACCCGCACTAGTTTGGCACCCTCGTGGGTATTTTGAGCGCCAACGGAAATGTTTGTGGCGTAGCCCCCGATCTTATTCCACTATCAACAGCAGTCAATTTTTCAATAATTTCACCTACTTGACCATCATATGAAGGTATACTTAACAGGCGCAGCTTGCTGAAAACAATATAGCTTATTCAACAGATCCCATCTATATTGTGTAGCGTGCTTATATATAGTATACATGATATAGTACTTAGTTATATAGGATAGTATTGTATGTTATGCACTTGGTATGTATGCGGACATATGTAGTAAACGCATAGCATTTTCCCGCTTTTAATGCAACATTCTTTATGGCTTGCTTGGTCTCAAAGACCGTTGGAACCGAGTGCTGTTTAAACATGTCTAGTTTATGTTTATTAACTTTCAGTATCCATACATGACCTCAGTGCGACAATATTCAAAACTGACAAATTGCATGTGCAATGCATTTTTAACTACACGCGTGATACGACGACCATTTTAGAATATCAAAATATGTGAGGCGCACATAAATCACAGTTAATTGTGGTTCTTGCATCCTCACAATTTTTTCGGCTGACTACTTTTAAAAAAGACAACCATGGTCACGTTCCACCTTCACTAGAACCCCTCAACAGTGCACACTTTTAAAACGACTGGGAGTTAAAATTTGGTCACGACTTCATGAAACAGCCGTATTGATCACTGCATCATTGACATCACATTAAGCAAGACTGAATTATCAAATAAAAATCACACTGATATCTGTTTGTGGCTGATACCGAAGTCGTCCAGTCACTGCGAGAGGAGGTTTGCAATACGTTAGCTGAAAGGTTTGTGAAACTGCAAGTGGCACGATCAGTTGTGAGTGATGTTCAGTTCAGACTGTCCGAAAGTCTACTACCCATCGATAACCAAAATAAATGTGCTGAAGACGCTTGGTATCTACACGTTCAAGCATTTTGCATATCGGATTCTACTGCTGCCTAATATATTTAATGAGTCCGGAAGTTTTAACTTACACTTTATAGTTAATTGCATGTCCGTTTTACTTGATATTATCTGAGGGTCATGTGTGAATGCATTTAAGTAAAATTGACGTAACCGCTTAAAAAGTGCAACAAGTTCTCTTGGTTTCCAGACAAAGAATTTGTTGGAATATTCTTCAGTGAATTTTGACTAAATTTTACTGTCTTCTAACCTTGGCTACGTTCTTCAATGAATTATATTATTTACTACCAGTGTACACTACGATTAACATAGATATTAAGATTTGACAATGATTGTTTTCGTTCAATGTTGCCAGTGGAGCTGAAGTCTTCATCTCAGACTGGACCTTTGTGAAGTTCAGAAACAGCCGAATGTTATTTCCACAATAGCCCCTGTTTTCACTGAGCTAGTCGACTATATTCACCTTTTATTTAAATTATATTCACGCTCCATCATTTATTTCTGTGGTCCAAATTTTAGAATGCTCCAACTTTGAAAATCTTAATTGCACACGAAACATTGCACCTTGCACTTCATTATCCATCAGTGTTTGCATCAAGTGTTATCTGTTTATTTTGTTAGATTGATTAAAGTTTGATTCAGTTCAGATGCTGTTCGTTTCGCCTCTTAGGTCTTCTATAGGCCGAACTTCATTATGACTGAAGTGAAAAATGCGTAGGCTGTGAGAAGAAAGTAATCAAATGAGATTGGTTAAATACAGCTTGACAGCAGCAAGAAAAGTAAACCTAGATGGTACACACTTAAAACGTATTTTGAGTGTCTTGGCTAATTCGTCTCCGTAAGAACACTGAAAAACTATGGCTTATTTCCTTTTTTGTGATGGACAAAACCCTGCTTACGACCACCGCTCGCAAACAACTTCTCATTCATACCCTATGTTTTTCTATTTCATCTGATCTCTTCTGCGTTAAATATAATCCTACTACATTTATAATGTGCGCCTGGTCAAAGTTGAATCCGAAATGATTCCGGGTACTATCTTCACAATGTATCCAGATGCAGACCGTCGGGATTATAGGCCAGTTGCTCTTCGGATCCGTTCCAAGAGGCCATCTAAATGCTAGCTTCATACTATGCTAACGATTCCTTTAGGCTAGAGTACATTAGACATCGTGCAACAAATAGCGACTGGCGCAGTCAAGTCCACTGGACAAAGCCTAGCCGCCTCAAGGTATTTCCAGCCATCTACAAACCACCGAACAATACCAGTTTTCTAACACAGATAATTATAATCGGCTCCAGACATCCCAACGGTGGCTTACTTCAGAAATGACTTGCAGCTGATTGCCATAGGCACACACTAAAATTAGATCAACAACCGGGCAGGCTGGTAGATCGGCACAACGTTAACTTTATATTGATGCGTACCCATCGGGAGGCCTTCCCACAGAACCTGACTGACGTTACAAGTTTGCTTTCCTTGAAATGGAAACATTTGCTTATGTTCAGGCCTCCTGGGTCCTATTCTTTTGTGTCCGGAATAAGTTGACTTGACGCTGGTACCTCAGAAACCCCATTTCTAGCAGGTTAACAGTGAGAGCTGGTTAGGTTTGTCTGCCTCCAACAAGCATACGTGACGTTTAACGGCTGAGGAAAGCCGTGATACACTATATGCCCGTTAGTTCTTTCATTGCCTCTCCTCCCTTCTCATTCGTGCTCCATCTTATGTATGAACACGCTTCTTATTATTTCATCGGGGTTGAGATTTTTCCTCCAAGCAAACGTAAATCTCAGTCGTTGCCAGAACTCTATGGGTTAACCAAACGGGTGCGCGTGCGCAACTTACTTTTGACGACCGTACCACCAAGGAATTTGCGTTTTGTAAGGTACTGAAAATTTAGTATTTGACCACCCGACCGTTGTTATTAACGCGTGAGGTATCACAGTGTCAGAGAAGACTTTTTAATGTGGAAACCAAGAAGACTCTACTTCTGTTCAACCGCCAACTACCTGTTGTTCATGAGGCTCCTTGGCATAACTAATCGATTGCTTTTATTGAAAGGCGTCCTCAGAAATGTTCTTTAGATGGTGTCACGCTGAGTGTTATTTTTTAGGGGTACAAAAGCTCCCGATTTATTCAACTTAGGATTGCTTACGCCACTGAACAAGTCTTGTTATTCTGTGGCTTTGCACCTAGGGCTACGCGTGACAGTTGGCCTTCCGAACAAACATCGATCTAAGCAGATGTTAGAATGAATAGCAAAGAGATAAACAGTTGAAACTTTTGTGCGACTAGCCATGGTTAGAACCTAGTAAACAAATCTTTGAAAAAAATATTTAAGTTACTTTACCATGAGGCAAGTTTACCCAGAAGGCGACCGACATCAATAATGAATTCGTGCCTGTTAAGCAATACACTTTCTTTACATGCGTCCAGTTATACATCCGAGCGAAATGTTGCTTCACTTTTGTGAAAACCTGTTGGTACTGTCTCACGTAAAATCTTACTTCCAAAACAAGTAGACGGAGTTCTATGGTTGCAGTTGTAATTGAAATTCAAGTTGACAATTGAAGAAATCAACATCTATGTTTGTGTAAGTTAAGTTAGACGTCAGTTTAAAAGAATATTTTTGTTGGAACTGATGAAAACTATATAGGAATATAGGTGTCATGAAAAAACGGCGTTTTAGAATGAACGCAAAAGTTTGTAAAATTGCGGAACATGTTTATTTAAGCCTCCACTAAGGGTTATGAACGCTGTGTGTGACGGGCAAACAAACTTAATAACATGTTTCCAGCTTGCAGTGATTACATAAAACCGGGTCCAATTACTTGCTGTTACATTTTATTTAAAATATCCTCCTCAAATCGACTCTTAGGTATTAGTGGTAAGCTTAAGCAAACAACTTGTCACGCATGTTCATGACGGTTGAAGTATGTATGATAAGACCCCTCATTGTATAGCAAAATTTCTTCACGTTGATGTATAGAAAGCCGTGTGCTAAGAGAACCTGGATACTTTGACTAACTTTTAGTTTGTCCGAAAGAATTATATATTATATATTTTGACTTTAGATATAGGCTTGTACTATCTAACTCATACAAATGGCGCTTAGTTATTACTTCACCTTGAATCAATCTTGTACCAATCGATTTTCTCATGTAATCTGGTAAAAAGGAATACGTCTTTAGTGTTGCAATATAACCACTTTTATTACTGATTGCTTTATTTTACAGGTACGAAGGAAAAAACAAAAGTCATCGAAGACTGTCTTGACCCGAAGTGGAATGAAGTAAATTAAGCTAGCGCTTCAATGTTTATTGTGATAACTTTATAGACTTTGAAAATTGATTTGAAAGGAAAACCACTGGTCGCTTCAGATGTTCTGCTATTCACGGTTAAAGATAAGGATAAAGTTTCCCCTGACAAGTAAGTACTTGGGGGCATTTTAACAGTCTACAACAGAAAACAGTTAATAGATGCTTTTGACTTTGACTTAGGGAGTAAGTTAATAGAACGAAATAAATAAGAGGTTGTAGATAATAACGGTTACTTCATTTTTCATCAATCGAGAACTATTTTTAGACAACAAAGTCTCGTAATAAGTACTGTTTGAAAATTTCACGAAATATACTAAACTGTATTTCCTCATTTAAATCTTTTAGACGTTTTATAAATCTTTACGTTCAAAAATACTCTTCACGTTCGATAAAGTAATAACTACATTTTTGCTTTAATAAACCCTAGTGTAATTTAAAGAGACTTGTTTGGTTGGCATTCACTTTCATGTTTGCCACTTCTTCAGAAGCTGAAAAATTGTTGGAATATTTTCCACATTCTATTTGAAAATACACAAATTAGCTATAAAAAACCTAATGGCTAGCACGAAAACGCTGAAGGAAAAAATAATCAACTAAATGGAAAGTTGGTAGCAGCGTCATAAGTAATTGGAACACCGATCGGTTGACAGTTTTATATATTGCATAAGGTGGTTGCCGTCTCTGAAGTACCCGACACCTCGCAAAAATCGATTGGGGGGTGGATGGCGGTAGCGCGCCATCTGGACCGAAGGTAATGTGGTAGTGGTAGTTTAGAAAAATAATTTCTCCTAGTTACTTGTGAATAAAGTTTAGTCAACTAGAAGTGGAGACTGTTGACAGGAAATACACCCTAGTTTCACTTCATTACTTCATTTTTATCCTGCTTACACATTTGAGTAGTGGTATTTGTATTCGAGTTACAGTAGCATATCTTGAAAGTTTCATCATAAATTAGTGTGGATGGAACAGAACGCTATGTTCCATCTCAAGTTAACTGAGCCTCCATATTGCACATGATGTAATAAATAAATCCGAAAGTTCTGAGGATAAAATATGCTTGAATCACACAGGGTTTAAAATCTTCTTAGATGGCTAAATTACGGCTTGTGTGAAAATGGGCTACCCGCTAAATGTTACATTTTCAAAAATATTTCAGTCGTATGGTGGTTTCATAGTGCTGTGATGAATGATTAGAGACTGTCACGTTTGTATGCTGGTTGGTAAAATTGAAAATTGCCTTTGCAATCGCACAGTTAATTTTATAAAGCATTAAAGACGATGATAGCAGAATGCAGGTGGTTTTACTTGTGCACATTTAATTCCAACTCGTTCAAGTTTACGACATACTGGACTCACTGCCTTGTTTGTGTTAACATTATTGTTTGTGTGTTTTAAGAGTGACTTGTATAAATTTTGTGGGCCAAGTTTCGTTACATGTGCGAGCTATTTATGCAAGTCACTAACATAGTTCTATGAGCATCCGGATTTTAATGTAGTATTGTTCGAACTTGATCATTAAACACATGCGTTAATCCCCCATTCAGACCCCCATCAAGGTTACGGAAGTAAAAAAACAATTAGAAATCTTCAAAACGTGCCTCAGGGTGTGATATATGTTTACAACAGCTTAGAAATGATAACGGGTTTGTGTGTGAACATCATATCCACTATAGCTTTGAGGAAGTTGATTTTTTAATCATTCTTTGATAGCTGGCCATTCAATCAGACCCGCTGTTCGACGTCTTAATCCGTTCGCAATAGCCTGCTGTCTACCATCATGAGGAGCAACCGGTCCACTGATATTTTCAAAAACGGAGTAGGCCATATCACATCACATTTGTCGGCTGTTTCGGCATCTGACTCAGCTGTGCGCCTCGTTCTTTCATTCACGGGGCTAAACACTGTTCCCACAAATAGGCGTAGGTTTTTGCCACTCTGATGAGTTTTTTAGGCCGAAGTGTTGAAGTGTTCAAGTTTTATCCGCTTAGGTAAGCACCTTTAGGTAGCATCGTTTTCGGCATTCCTTTAGTGTAGTAGAACCACGACAAAAGTTGATACATTCCGAGAAACTGTAACGTTTCTAGTGTACAGACAAAAATTTAGCAAAACCATTTGACTTTAAATTATCTTGCTGACCTTAGATGTCAGCATTCTAGTGCTTGGAGGCAAGTGAAGCTCTTTTGAACAGTATAGTAACTGCGACACTGTTGGTACTCGTTAGCGAATGAGCCTTTACCAGAGTCTGAGTGGTAAAAATGACGTCAGTAGTTGAGGTACCATTGATTATTGGCCAACACGGATATCAGTCAGAAATTATACTTATCAAGTACTTTTCAGTGAATGAACCAGTGATCTAAATGGGGGTTTTCCCAAACGTCTAACTTACCGGCCGAGGGCAAACAAATCTACTGCCATCCTTAATGACAAGTCATGATTTCAACACGGGTTAGCACAGATCTGTGCCGTCTATTAAAGAGGTGGGTCGGTTGAATACAGTTTCCAAACAAACGACAGCTGTACAGTAGAAATGTTTGGGGAAGTTTGTCCAACTACTCTCCTAGTCAGCCAATCGCTGATAAGCCATCCGTAGATGGATCTACGGCCACAAGCGGCAGATGTGTACACTGAACGAAATGGCGTTTGAAATACAAAAGGTTATCAGCAGTAGACAGAACCGCAACTAAGTAGCAAAATGACTAATCAACTAGCTTACTGGTGGGCGTATCCAAAGGTATTTACAAACAGGTATTTTAAAGAGCCATTGTTGCAGAAAAGTTTGAAATCCGGCTTTTCTGTTGCTCAATTTAGACTCTTTAAATAAGGAATTCATGCAACGTTGTAATTGCCGTATACTTGGAGAGTTTTGCTGTCAGCTTTTAATGAAATCATGGTATAAGTTACTCGTCTAAAATACTCAACTGATTTGCGAATACCATTTTAAGCTTATAAATAGAACACGGTTGTCATAGGATCACACAGTCCACGAAATGAAATACAACGCTTGCGAAACACCGAACCAACTTCAACATGTATATGAACAGCAGGTATTTTCACGCCACCAAACCTCTAGCATAACGCAATATGAGATCCGACAGAGAAGAATGTCACTGTGAAAGAGTACTAGACAGAACAGTTTTAGTGTTTTCACTGCCATTAAACCTAACCGGATGTACTGGTCTTAAATTTGCAATTTTCTACCTTTCTGGCTTATACCACAAAACGGCGCGTCAAATGAAACATTGGTTAGAAAACATCGCGAGATATTAACACTTTGTTTACCCTCTTCAGTCGCGAACGTAAAACATCGGACTATATAGGACATGCAGACAGTAACAATAACAGAAACACTCGTGACTGAAGAGAGTAAAGGAAATGTTAACATCTCGCGACGTATGTCTTCTATCGTTACTGGTGAACTGGATCAAGGGAACTCAGTGTTTTAAATTAGAAAACAACCACAGGCACAATTATTCACTAGAACAGAAGCGGAAGTAGTCAGACGTTGGCTGTCCTCCTTAATGTTGGAACTTGCATTGGAAGTAGCTAGAAAAGTTCTGAAGTTAGGACCAACCGTTTTCTGTGACCCCATACAGCGTGTGTCACCTAAATGTAGGATGCTATACCTAGCTCCAGAGTGTTTTTTTCAGTGGTAAAGCATCAGCCCACGCTTTTATACAGTTGAGTAGTTGATGGATGGATATTTGAACGGATTTTTGTAAGTCTTTCGGATGTTGTCCACACATGACTGTGGAAAGTCGAGGATAATTTGCTTTGGAACAATTGAGTTTGTTAACAAAAGTTGACAAACCTTTAAAAGTTACAGCAGTCAAGTTCTGAAACAGTTCACAGATACCTCGAGCGCTATGTATTGTGGGTATTTGTAGACGTTTATTAAAGCTGTGTGCAGTTGACACTAATGGTGGAAACGTCCTGCCACTTGGGTTTTAATTGTCTAAGAAAATAACGGACATCCTGAACAGGGAACTGAAGAACAAACTTTACTATATTCTACTTTTCTAGAGGTCACAAAAAATGAAACATAACAAGTTTCGCAGTTCCAAAACTTGCAAATCGAACAAAGTATATGAAAAGTTATTTTATCCCTTATACCAAAGATTTGGGCTGGAATGGATAATCAACCTTCCTTAAGACTGACCATGTACTCTTACTAACAAAGCTCAAGCACACCGCTGTCTCTCTTCCTTATATCAATGGATTTCGTGCAATACATCGAATTTCACATCCTCAATTTAAAAAATCCGAGTGTTCGAAACATAGTTTCATCTAACAAAGTGGAAAATTGCAATCTTTGGCCTAAACTTTACAGGATTACTTGGAAATAAAGTACTGTCATGTCTAGTGCAATAGTACGTTAAGGCAATCCTAGTACACATATGAAAGTCGCGGCGATTTTTAGTCGTAGTTGAATTGAAATCGAGGAGGAGTGTTTACGGAATCATCCAGCAATGTTCGTAATTTTCACGGTCAAGGACTTTATCATAACGACATGAAAATACTGGCACGTTCGTGTGTGACTGTCACTGTGACGTCGGAAATTGATTTCGTAATGAGTTACGCACTTTCAGAAATTCTTCAGTTTTGGGTTATCTCATTGCTCATCATACGCTATGGTTTTGACATAAACTGTTTCTCATTTCCGTTTCACTAGATAAGTTTTAGTCCATTAATAACTGACTGTCAAATGCGTAAATGCAGTGTTCGTATCAAAATCGGGTTGTCTTACTCTTAAGTAATATGGCATGTCACTATTAAGCGATAAATTAACTTCACAGGTTAGGACTTATGTAAAGTTAAAAGTAAGCGGAAAAATTGACAAACTCTGCTTCCAACTTGCTTTCAGCATCAGAACTTAGTGGATTACACCACTTTATACTCTTCAAAGTATCCTTTACTTTTCAGGGTTTGCTCAGTTTTTTACCCCACACTGCGGTCGATCACAACTATTCATGACAAATAAGCAAAGGAATTTTTAGTCACCCTTAAGTAACCATCAGTTATTTCCATAAATGTTGTCTTAAAGTTAATAATAGCATTGGCAATTTCAAACTTGATGCAACATTCGTGTCTCTGTCAGTAGCTAGTAGCAATTACTTTCTTTCAAACTGACGACGTCCAAAACGCAGAAGATTATTTTGTCATTCTAATACATTAAGGATTCCTTCTTGGACGTAAACAAAGCAGATAGTTACGCTTTTTTAATGTTGAAGTTCTTTCTAGGCTATTGTTAGTCACTTGGTTTGAGTACTTTTCTGCCATACAACTAACACCCATCAAAGTAACTGGTTTTGGACGCAGTAACTACCATCACTGACTACTGGTGTTGTTTTAATTGATAAGCTGGGACTTAACTGCAAGACTGTGCCCAACAGTCATCCATGCAGATTGGATGAGGTTCGAACTTTGGTGTATATACTGGTGGAAGCTAAAGAGATCAGACGATACGGTCACGATTCAAGTTTTCAATGTGTGTCTCTGTAATACACTGTAATCAACAGACCCGGGGAAATCAATTCATAAATCAACCACACCCTCTGTTAGTGACTAAATTTTCTGAAATTTTACCGAGCTTCTGCGTTTTTCTTTAAATTAGTCAACAGTCCCGATCACCCACTCAGTGGCGATGTACGACTGATTCTACTAGATGGATTCGACTCAAAGTCTGTAGACGACTGAGTTTAGTCGTTGAGAGTTATAAATATTTTATCCATATGTCAATATTAACTGTAATTTCTGCCACCGACATTTTGAATTTTTAAAAGAATTCAGACATGTTTCATTTCACTAATAACTTGGTCAGTTGAGTTTTATCCATTGTTACGAGTATTATACTTAAAACTTCTTCAAACAAAAAATCCGAAGTAAAACGGTTATTAACTGGAATAAGCTGATGAATAATCCATTATTTAAGTAAGCATGACAAACAATAGTTTTATAACTCTGAGGCGGAAGAATTCTTAAACCACGTTGAAGCAAGTGCACTTGAACGGGGGTAAAAGTGACAAGCCATGCTTCCCCACGTGAGTCTGTAGACCAAACACATAAGCCGGGTGTACAATACTCATAACTTTGCTTCACTATAGAAATGTTTAAACCCATTTTGGTTCAAAAGTTTATGTGAACATTTCACTCAATATGCCGGCCTTGGAAGAAGGACGAGATCATCTGGTCAGCTGACTTTCAGCGTAGACAGTTCTTGCTAATATTGAATTGGTGATTCGCGTTTCTAGGGTGGTTTGACACGAATTGTCTTTATTCATTGTTTCATATTTAGTCATGCATTTAAAATTTCAACATTTCTATACAGATTTATGGGATCCGTTGAAGTTCCCCTGCGAGGCCTGCTGACAGGAAGTGAGGAACTGTCATCGAAACTCGTTCTGAAGAACAAAAAGGGTCACGATACACTGGTAAGTAAGGTGTTTTTTTTTTACAAATTACTATCACAGTCTGTTATTTGTGATTTTTGAGCATCGAAACGTTTCGGTAATTAACGAACATACTCTACAAATAACTAAGAAAAATTTTTGCGAGCTAACAATGTGCTAAAGTTGACAAAACCTCCTTGATTCATTTTTTGAGCGTGATGACAAGCTTTTAATAGTATGAGTGAACACAACTTGAAATGATGCTTATGTGTATGTACCGCACAACAATCTCACCTAGAGAGTCCTTTTAGGGAGGACCATTTTCCGACAGAGAGTATTTTAGTCCGGTTCCGTTAAGCCTCCACAAGTAGTTGGATGCTAGGGAGGTCATACATTGTAATAGGCCGCGAACTACAGTTCGGACCCGAAGTCGGTTTGATTCCCCTCCTAGTGAGGGCGAATATCATCACAGTTTTGGCTCACAAAATCTGAAGTCCAATTTAGGCTAAGCAGCTGGCCTACCTATTGTCGAAATACTTAGGGTTGTTTCAAGCGGTTTCGATCTTTTACACAGATACCTATATTACTTTATAATATTTCAAACAACTGACTACGGATGATTTACGGACCTCACTTGACATGCACCCTGTTAACTCACTCATAACTTATAAATACTTGTCGTTTTCGTCTCTTTTTATTTTTCACGAATAGTACGTAGTTCTCGCTTTACAAATCACCGATTATTCCGAGGCAGCACTCATGAAACTCGACCATGTGCAACACCGATTACATCTAGTGAATGCTAATCAGTGCGGCACTGTAATTTTGAACCTGGAACACTTAAACCACTCAGTAGTTTTATCAAGTAGTAAAACCGTAGAATCCACTGAAGTTGACAAACAGAATGGATGAAGCTACGTGTTTTAGCTTGCAAACAAGCTCAGCAAACCGAACACTGCGGGGACTCGTTTATCAATTTGGCGTCAGCACTATACCAGCGTTAACCTCTCTTAACAGGAAGGATGAGACCGAATTACTCTGCAGCAGCATCATCAGCTGGGAGAATTCTAATTATTCAGAGAATGTACACATTCTAGGATAAAAATGAGCAAGTGTATGAGTGGGTACTTCAGACAATTGCGAAAGAACGTCTGGTTTGCAGGAGGGGCTTAAAAACGACGCAGGAGGCCGCACTGTGATCAAGAGTCCTAACATTCAGCACCGCTAATGGTGGACGTTTTGGCTGCAGTAGCTCCACAACCCCAGTTGTCGGTTGATATTTGGGGAATAGAACAAAATGCCAAAAGAATCTATGAAACAGAATGCGTCTACAAACCAACCCATTACACTGTATGTAGTATTAGGGCACGCTTGGAGTACTGCTTCTCTCCGAAATTGCACATTTTCTGGTCGATACACAGAACGCAGTGTGACACTCATCGAAAGCAGCATTGCACAGACGGTTACAAAGAACCTTTTGTCAAAATATCAATACACGCGTTGTGTTGGTGACCGTCGCCTGCGGCTGGAATACACCAGTTCAAGGTCACTTTCCAGAATCAACCACTTTTGGTTGGTTTCACCGAGGATCTGTCTGGGAGGGCGACCGCATAACAATCAAAAAACTTCAATTCTTAAACAATCCATTAAGTAAGTTCAACTCAACCGGGTCATTGGAACAAGATGGTGAGGAGGATGGATTGACAAAAGCATACACTCCTCACAATTCCACACCCTACCACGATTATACACCCATTACCAGAAAACGTTAGGACGAGTAATTATTGGTTGTGCAATATCATCATTGCAAACTTCCATTTTTAAATAGATCAGACATGCTTATTCAAGTTTATTTGCAGACATTCACCAAGTTTTTGGAGTGTAATGTTGAAATAAAGAGTGTGATACGTGACTGACAAGCTGTTGGGTCCTGTTCGAACTTAACAGAGTCTTCTGAATCCGGTGACTGAATCAGGGTTGTGTGTAAATGCTCTCTACTCAAGCGACATAATAGTCTGTTGAGGGTTTATAAGCCCGTGAACACAGGAAGTCTCTTACATGTCTAGAATTGTGAAGACATGCCAAATACTTGTTCCATAGGTTGGCAGTTTTCTTGAACCTTTTTTTAAATGCGTGTGAACTTACGGTGCACATTTGTGCAGCAAAAACGTAAATACAAACCGAAAACAGTGTAAAAGCTAAAACAGCAAGGAAACATTATAGCATTTATTCACCCTATATACCTGTCCTATTCGATCTTTTAATAGGCGACCTTGGAGACAGTAATCAAATATATATCGCCGAAGCCGAGTGGAGATGCATCTGGCGGTAAGTAAAACGTGATTCGTTTGATTCTTGATAAAAAGCGTATTCTGTTGCTATTCACCAAACCTTTATTCTGTTTAAATAAAAGCAAATAAGTTGAGATAACACTGATTATTGTTATTATTGTTATTATTACTATTGTTTTAAGATCTGAGCTATACACCGTGTGTAGTATTATCCGACCTGTCATTGGACCTGATAGTGATCACAAACACACACAGTAGTAAATAAATATAAATGTATAGAAAACTCAGGTGTCAGACAACAAAGTTGCCGGAGTGCTTTGTGACCGGCGTTACTGAAATCCAAGGGAAAAACTCGAGTAAACCGGTTAATTGTCTTCAAAAAGCTTGCATATAACCTAGTATGTTAGGCTGCCTTGTTGGAATGCGTTTTAACCAACGATTTAGGGATAATAAAGTCTCCTACTCAACAAAGAGCGCACCGTCCAGTTCGCCTGAACACCCTTGTAAATTCGTGTTACGTGACTAATTAATTGCTTGACAATTTTGAAACCGTTCGTGGTATCGATCGGTAATGTGTGGTACAAAAAACGCTTTGCAGAGGTATGTATCACCGTCATGAGAAGTTGCTCACTTTTGCTACTTGTTTTATATCCTTCGATTTAGGTGTTCACGAAAGGTTATCCCCCACTTGATGGCTGAGCACAGCAAAGTTATTCGTTATTTTTATTTCGGATAGTCTAACTTATCTCCATCCATTACTCTGCCGTATAGTTCTCATAGTTTTTCCTGGCCTTTTGGTCAAGACACCCTTCAGCTCTCTACACTTTGGTAGTAGCTTTTGGAGCCAGAAGGATTCGAATGACCTGACAGAGGTTAGTTTGTGTCATAAGTGTAAAAATCCTCCGAAATCTACTTCACTACGATAGGTCTTCATGGCAGTTGCGACTCATCTTCGGTAAAATCCACTTCGTTGCAACGACATCAACGAGTGGACTCTCAGTGCTGCTTGGTGAACATCTCTCACACTTGGTCTGTACGAACATTAGTTCGCTTAATGTTTAAACACGCACAATCCAATAGCAAACGGGTGACCGAGGCGGCCATGAAGGATACCAGAATACGATTTATTCATAACGAACATGAATCTAACTAGAGGGCACGTGATTCGAGATACTTCTCACTTCAGGAGTAACGTGGACCACTTCGGAGGGAGAAAAGAAAGAAAAGAGTGCGTACAAATATGGCGAAAAAAATGGCTGTGGGCACAAGCATGCCACTTACTGTCAAGTGAAATAGCGTTTTTTTAATGGCGTTATGAATGATTACGAGGTCCTTAACTGCATATATGACACTTATCTACCCTTCTCACCGGATTAGTCAGGGTCATCAATAATGCGATCATACAGCAGAATTCGTTTCATTGTTACAGCTCTGCTATCTTCCGTATGAAAGGAAACCTTCAAACGAAATCCACTCCGATCATCCAAAAGTTGATCGTGACCGACAGTATATTATCCAAAACACCCTAGCATATCCGGGAAGAAGTGAGTCCCTATTTGATAGGCATTTTCCAATTGGCCACATTGCGCATGGGACGGACAACCAACTGTCAACCATACTGAGAACCGCGCGCATCCGTTGGGTACCACGCATTGCCAATGGAAAATTGGCGTCATTAGTGAAAAAGACTGAAAGTTTCAGAGTAATCGTAACCAGAGATGACAGTACATAAAGTGGTCCACGAAAATTTAAACGGACTAGTTTCAAATTCTACCTGAGGAAGCGGACCAAACCAATAAGGAAGCTGTAAAATGCGTTAGTTTACGCGTAATTTCTACGTCGGAAACATGCTGAACTGACGGAGCGGCTGTGAATGCGAAAGCATTGTTGATTTAATTCTGAAACCAGGCCATCTGGATCTCCATGAACTGCTCTGCACAAAATGATGACAGAGGTATGCACAGTGGTAATTTTATTAAACACACTTCTAACCTTATGGCCAGAGTGACGACCTCGAATAAATTCATAATGGCTCTTCATTCCCCTTTGGATTGCTTAATCCTAATCAGTCGACAAGAAGTTCTTCTTCGGGTCCCACAAAACTTGAAAATTTAAGAACTTAAACCAAAGAAAAATGAGTTGACGTCTGAGCTTTTACAGAAACATATTTCCCATTGACTATGTATTCTTTATCACGGTCGTCTTTTCAGTTGTCCGCAATTCAACCGGGATAATTTTTTAATGAACAAAGTCGTTCTTCCGTTAATGCGAAGTATAAAATTTCACTCGTATAAAAATCCAAGCTGTGTTCACCAAAGCAAGCTATCCTCGATAAGCGTAAATGTGAAACGTGTCTATGATGCCTTGTAGTATGACCGTAGGAATGGACTTCCAATCAATCAGATATGCAAGGTTGCCCATGCTCACTCAGAATCCTCATTGATCGAGTGGACTGACTGATGACAGACTGACCAGTTCAGATTACCATCCCCTCCCAATCTCACATGGATCATACCCAGTTTTCTGTTATTTCAGTCACATCCGGTTTATTGTTAGCCATGTCCAAATCAACGGCAGGTCAATTTGAATCAAAGGAATCCTAAAACATACACACGTGCCTTGCCCTGAAGACAAGAGTATGATAGTGAACCTTGAGTTTCAATGCAATGAGCTGCATTTTACAAACAGCAACGTTCACATTCAAATGATCCCATTGGCTGGTATAAGTGATATGCATGTTTCTTCATCAGCTGATTCAACATACCAGTAAGTTATATACCACGATACATTGCTCAACAGATTCCTTACAACACCACAGTAATTTTTTGGGGATACGGGTTGTAACGGTTGCATTGTGATATCAGTACCAGAGTGGCAGGAATAACTGCGTACACATTTTTAAACTTTTACCAAATATCATATGCTATTCATATATAGATATGTGCACAAATATAGCACGATATATGATAAATGGCAAGATTACATAACGCATATATATACAGATTTGTATAAATGTTTGTACGTGTATTTCAAGCAAATATCCTTGTCATTCGAATAGGGTTATCACGAAATAACCGACATGAACTGTATCCACCAGGAAGCTGCTATGGTATGGTGGAGAACTAGTTGAACAATGTTTTATGGACTGGAATATACAAATAAGATGGCGAATTAGTTAAAGAAGACACATGTTTCTAAAGTCAGCTAATCTAAGCATTCGCGGGTAGACGATAGTTTTTATTACATTGGGCTCATTGTATTAAAAATCGGGTAGCCTCAGGGGGGAGTTGCTGGATGGATAGGAAGTGGACAGATTCTACCATGACTACTAACCTGAATGGGTACGCAAGGTGTGCCGGACATCTTGAATGGTTGTGCCCTATTCACAGGCCATGTGGACCACTTTGTTCACTGGTTTGTAACAAAAGACAGACGCCGTTGGCCTTACGTTTCCTGTTTGTACATCAGGCTCGCCCACTGTGACGGATATTCCAGCCATTGAATGGCTCCTTTAGCAAACTTATGCATGGTGCATTGCACATCTTGGATGAATGAACTTTATCCGAAGGACATACAAACCAAACTAAAGGTTGCCGAAGTCCGATGGATTGGAAACTCCGCGGTTCGTCTCTTTGCTTTACGGGTCAAGTTTTTGAACCAAAGACCGTGGTTGGAGCACTCAAGTCAACTTTTTTCACGGAACAAGAAATCAGACAGTATCAAGTCCATTAAAAAGCGTGAACTAATGTACTCATTAACATTTATGAATAATGGTCCACTCCATTAACCCAACTATTTAATAAAGGCATTGAGGACTGATTTGGCCTTCACATCACACGTCACCGCACCAAGAATGCCCTTCTTATTTACCCCGTTCACAATAGGATTCTTTATTTGGCGACTCTTCAAACGCACTAAAGACACGCTTCATTTGCTGGTGGTGAAATTTCAGTGATTACGATGGTGCGCGGAACAGAAATGCCGTCTCTGTATGGTCTACATATCTACGTGCTCCCTGACACCGTTTTAACTTGTTACCTACAGTATCAAATATTTCATGTAAGTAGACCAACAGACATTTCTCACACGAAAGTTGGGGGCAATCGCCATTGACGGCTGTTATCCTGTTACAACATTGCTTAAAATCCTAACGTGACACCTCATCTCCAATTTCAGTTGACTGACTCGTAATGCGTGCACTATCTTCGTTGGTTTGAAGATCCTGTGCCCGAAGTCTCCAGTCAATCCGGTGTTCGAAATGCTCTGAGCGTGTCTAATCAGAAAACGTCACTAGACTGTAGCCAAGTTGATAACTGTATTTGCACTGCCGGATTCAAGGGTGTGGTTAGAATGTCAAAAAAGTTCCTTCACAAACCCTACGTACTTATTATTTCGTCACATGCTCTCACAGACATTCGTCAAGGTGCAGTCAGGGATGAAGCTTATCAATAGCTCAGTCACTTTTTGTATATCACGCGGCGCACATATCTTGTTAAACTAACCTGGGAATTTAACGCTTAATTATGCAGGTCAGGTACTGGTGGGTGTAACTCAGGTGGTGTGGTAATCATCCAACAGATAAAAGCGAACTTTAATGACAGCTTTGTGCTGGCAATGGTCTGTTTTCAGCAAACACCAGGTTTCGTTGCTGTGGATGGTACCTGGTGATCTCGATCGTCATTTCAACTGTGGAAGTAGATTTACCGTATAGTTTCCAGTCCCTAATGGCTTGGCTATTTAGAGGATTTTCGGTTAGTGTAAAGCATCTGTTTTCATTCTGCTCGTGAACTAGTACGTGCAAATGGGAGGCTACTTCTTCATTAAACAAAGTGATTTAACAAACCAGTGTAGCTACATGCGCTCTACAATTATCAGTAAACTGTGGCTTCTGGTCCAGGAGCTTCACCACCAGATGACATCGAGGTAGCCTGAGAGCAAGTTTATCCTGTATGCCATTCATCAGTGTAACATTAGTAAGTTTGACACCACTGTTGATTCAACTGCCAAGAGTTGAGTCTCTCTAAGATCCCCTAAATATTTTGATGCCGGTCGGAATATTCCATCCGATAGCTGGTATGATTCCGAATTTAGGGAGCAACTGAAAAATGACTACGAGGTTATGTGAACACAGCACACTGTCGAGATAAAATGGACAGTTGTTATGCAGATTCAACAGAAGTCCTTCCCTGTTCTCCAGGCGAAAGGCAGCTGGCGACCAAGTAGCAACGAGGTAGTCTGCCAGGCCATTGTAAAGTCTGTCCACAGTCTGCAACGATATTTGATAAGCTGGATTGAGATCTGATAACGGTTCACTTGGCAATCCATCTAGTTGACTATGAGTTTGGGAGCTTCCTGTATTCAGTGGTCAGCTGACGATTTTCTATTACTGGAGACGAAAATCTCGTTTGAAATCGAGTTCTTTAAATGTCACACTGCCCCCGGTTCAGACGAACTTTCACTCAGCCCTTTTACAAACGGATGCCTAATACTGGTAAAAGAACTGACGACTTTGTTCTGAAATCCTCGGTATCACGAAATCATTTCCAATGACTGAGGGTTGACAAACAGCGTTCTATTTTCAGCTGGTTTCATATTGCATTGAAGGGGTTTACAGTTATTGTACTTCGGGGGCTAGACCAAATGCGCGAACAATGTAACCACAATGAACTATTTGGGTTTCACCTTGGTTGTGGTTACTTTGATCACACCTTCACACCCCGCTGAATGATTAGAGGCTGTCATTCTTACACAAGGTTGGCAGCAGTTTTTTTAGACAGTACGGCAGTCTTTGCTTCAACGGACAGATCTGCCACCTGAGAACGTTTATTATGCAAGAGTGTGCCCGAGGGCTACATTACAGTCATGGAAACAATATGCCGTTAGATCTTTGACTGGGTTAAGGTTTAGAATAGTTTGTTGCTGACCTTCAGCACCTCATTTGGGATGCGACAAGGTTACCAACATACTTTGTTATAGTCATCTTTCTAGTGGATGGGATCTTAAAGTGAACGCTGACGGACTGCGACTAGGATGGCTTTAGAATGTTGCTGGGCGATACATCTCAACAATTTATGTTGGCAAACTATGTGAAGTTTTGCTGCTAGCCCACAACGCCCCAGGCGAATTAGAAGTTGGAGTTCGTCAATCTGGTATGGCCTTTGCACATTCCAAGTACAAGGCCTTATTACTGGAATGGCGGTACTCTAGCCATGATGGTGAACCGTTCGAACTAGTCGAGAAGTTCTTGAAAGTTGGGAATTGTATTAATGGTGGTTGTTTATCTGATAATCTCACAAATAATATGGCCAAAGCTCGCGTAGCATTTGTTGACTTGAGCTATCTGTGCCGCTGACACCATTCCTGTCTTCCTGTACAAAACTGGATGCAGATTGTAGTTGTACAAACGGTCTTATGGTACAGCTGCAAAACCTGGCCGATTGACGCGGATGCCAGTCACAAATCACTGGCTCCTCCGAAGCACTGACGGATTTTGACGAAGGAAACTACTTCAGTAATGACGAGGTTCGTCAACGTATCCTTAGCACGAACAGATTCGGTCTCGTTCAACGAATTTCGTTGACTTGGACACGTTTCACAGATCCTCAGTCACCATTTGCTCCACGTCAGACTTGCTTCTGAAAAAATGTCGTTTCACCTCCGGGGTACAACAAAAAACTTCAGTCTGTGAACGCGAACGTCAATTGCAATATCAAGCTGAACGGTAGAAACCAATTTCTTACGGATGGGCTTAAGTTAATGACTTACGCTTCCGGCTGACAAGCTGTTTCTCAATGCAGGTTGTACAAAATTCACTTTGATGGGTGTTTTTTTATAGGTGCATTTGACCAATACTATACATAAGGTAGGACATTACTGGTCCATTGTCTCCCAGGCGACCGTAACTGAAGAATTGAAGAATTAAAGAATTATTCACCAATCTACTTTATATGCCGTAGTTATCAATCACTTCCGAAGTTGAACTCATCCAACTGCATTTTACAGTATACCGATTACAACAACAAAACGGACGGTTAAACTGAAGCGGGTTCATTAAAAATGTCTTCGTAAAATATGTATTGATCACAGTGGAAAGTTCTGAGCTCACCGTAGACCACTCTGAGAAACGAATACCAGAGTAAAGTGGATGTCAATTTGAAGTGAACACATATCGATCTGCCCTGCCGATACCCACTCTAAGGGAAAGTGTGCATATATGTACATTTATTTCACAACGTAGAACATGACTAGAAACACAAAATAATATAACAACTAAAGAGAGAAGTGAATTAGTTTGATTAAGGTATGTGTTCACATAAACTAGAGACCTCTTTCATATTTATAGGAATATACGAATAACTGAACGGTGATAAACTGGCCCTGAGTTTCAGCAGCTTGGATTTGTAAAGTTTGACCACCACACCGCATAGCTGTAAGTGACCCTGTATTTTGGAAATGAATCTAGTCGGGGCTACCAAGCGGGGTACGTTCCGCAGCTGGGACCGCATCATAATTTAGCATGGAGTCATAAAAACTCATTTACTGAATGGATATAACACACTTTTTGACCAATCTATGCTGATAACAACTACGAGAGTTGGCTTTTCTATATATTTCCACGGTGGTTTGGTAGTGAACATCCAGAGGCCTTTAGGTTATCTTAACTTTCGACACCGTACAGTCTCTAGTAGTACAAACAGGACACAGGAATGATGGTAACGGTCAAATGATTGAGTCGTTAAAAGTCTCACTGATTACCTAAATTGTCCCATCGCAAACGTTGCTCATCGGACCGGTGGTTTTGTGGACCAAAGCTTCATTTCATTGCACGTTGGTTACTGACCATCTCTACCAGACAACCAGACCTTTGTAAGTTATCTGTCCGAAAGGCAGCATTAAAAATTTCTCTGAATTCTTCACACTAATGTCCGTGGTAATTCACATAGACACATTGTATTTTCAATCAATTTGATAAGGAAGCCCAGTGTATTTCTCGAACTTACTCGCCTGCAATTGTGTGCTAAGAACAATGGTAGTTGATGTTTTTGTTTTGTCCTAGCATTACTTTCAAATAATCAATTATTGGATCCGCTTATTACATTTCATTGTACATCCAAAGGTGATAGTTTCAGGTAATTTTCATCGCACTAGAAGATATGGCATCGTGTTTGTTTCTAATTTGTGCGTTACATTCACCTCAGTGTAGGTGGGATCACAGTCAACCAAACAGATGATGGTTCCGGTGGTGGATCGGGGGGATCGGGCGAGGGAGGGACTGGAGTTGCTGACGCTAGCGGAGGCGTGACTGCCGATACTACCGGAGGTGTTAGTGGAAACATTGGTACTGGGAAAGCACAACGTAAAATTCGTGAGCCCTATTCGACTAAACCACAAGATTTCCAAGTACGTTCATTCTAACTTCATCCTGTGATGTCCAAGTCAATTCAACCCGAAATTAATTCCCGCTTAAATTTTCGCTTATCTGGTTCTTTATAGATAACCAGAAAATCGAATTTTTTAGCATTGAATCTGTGTGTTTTGATTAATCATAGATGGTAAAATGACGAAGATCTGAACGGTTCCATTACTGTAGTTAATAGCCACAAACACGAAACTATATGCATTGACGAAGATTAACAAGGGGGGGGTGTGCGCTGTATGAAAGTAAAATATCCTACAGGTAGTTATGGCTATTCAAAGAATGGTTTGGACAAACTGTGAGTGAGATCACAAGACAGTATATCATGCGTGCAAATTCATTGGATGAACAGAAACGTGTAAACCTGATGGTTACATGCACTTTGATGGTATCCTGATTAAGCTGGGTAGTACTGCGCACTATCACTCAAGTTTAACGAAATTTTAACCAATACTCATTGTTCATCTACATGGCTTACACACCTGTACTACACAACGACAGACGCTGAGATAATGGGAAAACTAATTTCCCATGTATTACATACTGACGGTGCTGAAAATTCAACAAGTTTTAGAACTGATCTTAATTCGTTTTAAAGTTTGTTATGCTGAACAACATAGGAAGTATCTTTCATGTCAGTTTCACTGTGTTGACCTACATTCAAATGTACTTACTTTTCTACCACTACATCCATCAAAGGGATAACGATAAAGTACAAAACCGTTACATACTTCTTAAGGTGATAACTACACCTGTCGTGTTGGATAAATCAAAACCACAATAAACCCGTGTTGAGTAGTGAGCAATAGTTGAACTTGATTTCTGGAAGTAGATCAATTATTAAAATTGCACTCCACAGTGCAACTGAGGTATGAACAGTATTCCAGGTTGAACAGATCAGTTTGAGTAAGTCGTGCGAACCAATGCTCACGTCACTGATCGATCGTGATTCTGTGTTGAACCGGTTAACTGCGCAAAATCAGCGACACTGTTTAAACAGTCACGTTGGAGGTTTTTACGGAAACAGGTTTTATCTTCGATCGATGGCAGGTAGCTATGTGCGATATTTGATCCGGACGGGTAATCTATTCAAGATCTATCGATCCCGCACAGCACAGTTAAACAAATGCGCTTGTCTATTTAAACCGGACATGGTGATTTGCATCTTGGCCTTCGTACTTCCTACGCATAATAACTGTATGTGCATACAGGTAACTAGTCTTGTGAACTTACCGGTTTTCCAGATTGATCAAGGCAGTATGCAAATGAACGGTTAGAAATGGATTTTGAATCGCCTTTTAACATCCAACGAATGAACAATTTATCCACTAAATAGGTAGTCTGATGCCTGTTAATATTTTGACAAACTGAATATTCAAGAGAGACCCATTTGCGAAAAATCAAGAGTTTGGCCGGATTCGAAAGTGCAACAAAAACAAGATGCCCAAAGGCGGCAAATGCCGTACAAGCTGAGCTACTACTCATCAGTAATAGAATGTCAATGCTCATTGGTGGCGTTAGTGGATTCCAGTGTGAACTGATAAAGGAATCCTATTTCGGCAGTCATTTGGGTCATTTGATGGATTTTACATGACACAGTTGGTTGGGTAGGTAACTAGGTCCAGGTGTGAAATTTATGAGCTTCCGGCGTGGCTTCGTCGCTCAGCTGGTAGAGCATTTGTCACTTTTGTGAGTATTGTTTTTGTCGCTGGTTCGAATTCAGCCGAAGTTAAGATTTTCCGCAACTGGGTCTCATGACTTATCAGGTTTCCCAAACTACTCATCAGTAAAACTATGAGTTATTCAATTGTTTTGAATTACGAACGCTTTCTGATTAACACTGTCAAATGCAACGCAGTGAATGCATATGTTCACCTTATCGGACAGTGCTGTACACGTGAACAGGATTTTGTGGCGCTTGTACCAGACGACCACGGGGATTCTTTGAACTGCGCTCAACTGTCTATGAATGCTAATCGGACACTTAAATTGTATGCCGGGACGTTTGGAACCCTTTGCGTTGAACAGTTACGAAAAACATCCGCTTCACAGAAGGCACTCAATGTGAACTAAATGTTCACGCGTATGTCGTATCTCGAGCAATACATTGTCCATTTTGGAAAACTGAAATGAGAACTGCACAGCTCAACACTGCGTCCATTGCCGCTTCAAACCGAACTGCTTAAATTCAGTTTGATCTCCGTATCTTGTTAGCATATCTGATACTTAACCAGCTTCAACACCGGATATACAATCCTCTTGAATGACTGTCTGAAACTACAGCATTGTCTGAACCATTTAACTTACACACGACGTTCGTTGGATGCCTGAGGAGCCGAACATGCAGAAGTTTACTACAGCTTACCATGACGATGTTATCAGCTCTATCTCTAAGCATGCAATCGTGACACCCAACCATTATTTCGGATAACTCGACAATTAGAATCATTTGGGTAGAATGCCATTGCAGTCACCCTTCACTTTTGCTGTTAGTCAGCTGTTGTTTGTTTCATGCTGAGACGAGCTCGTGCTATTTTCGATAGAATATAGTTGAGTTTCCTTTCAGTCACTCCCTTATACTAGGTTCTCCAGTATTAAATTGCCACAACCACGCTGTTGCCTTATCTACTCCATTAAAACCATTGTATTGTTTGCCGATATAAATGCTTAACTTTCTCTTGTAATTCTCTTTTCCATGATTCATGTGAACTTGTTCCAGTAGATTTCACTCAGTGCTGCTGGATTGTACGACAAATGTACACGTGCACTTTGATACACAGAGCAACTTTTAGATAGTGTTCTCGCTGCCTATCAACTGTTTGCTCTGACCCAACATGACAGTGTTCTCAATGTCCTCTCTCAAAACAGCGAGATCAAACAACTGGTCCGAGGAAGCTTTAATACATGTGATTTTGATGTATCTGATACCTACATGCATCGTCGCCTTGATATAATACATAAAAAAGACAGTCCGGGTGACTGGTATGTATAAGCTTCATAACAGACTGTTGGGGCTCGATATGAACCGTTCAGTGTGAACTTGTTATGCCCTCTATGGGGGTGTACAAGAGTTTGTTTTGCTTAAGACGAATGAATCATCATTTATGTGACTCATATGTGAGCAACTGTGCGTGTACCGTGATTCTTTGGACAGTGCACCATGGAAGGCATATGCAGACAGCAAAGAAACTCAGGGTGGTGAGTGATACAAGTTTCACCAGTTAGCATCACATGCCAGAATCTATTCGACTGTCTCAAAAACATTTCTGGCTACAGTTAAGTAAGCCATGAAAGGGTCAGTGTTAAGTAAAAATTAAACGACTCACCTGAAGTTTCTATATCAAGCTTACAAATAAACTTGCATGTGCTGAATAGTATTTTCTGTGGGGATAGATGCTGCGTTTCTACTGACGAAACATATCTATCCGGAAGGCCGGTCAACTTTTTTTTATCGCTTTTGTTCATCTCTGTAATAAAACAAAACGGACTCACTAAAGTTGTATCATGACCAGTTTCAAAGAAGCTTGTCATACCCATGTTTTAACGTTAAAAGTCAGATGACAATCATCCAGACGTACGACCTAAAATGCCTTCACACTCAAAGGTTTACCTAGAGGACTTATGAGAAAAAGGTTCTCTATGATGTACCACGTTGGCTACCATAAAAATATCCTATGTTGACTGAAACAAAATGACTAAAACCGTTGTGAATAATAGACAATACGCTACTCTTTTCGCAATTGCCGTTCACAACTGAACGCCAACTAGAATGGTTAAACAAAGGGGAAGGTAAGCTGCTAACGTTTACTGAATTACCTAGATTTGCTCTTTCATATGAATGTAAAATTACTCACAAATGATCGCAGCTGTCGCATACCCACAGACTTTCCAGTCGGCCCGCTTTCCGGAAGACGTCCGGAGGAGTCGAATTTCGCTCTTCAGCTCGCCAGTAGTGCATATCCTTGCCATGACCGGGACTAGAACTCCGACTACGCTTTCACGAGGCAACCGTGTTGACCACTGCGCCATTCACCTCACATTAAGCACAACTGAATCGTCATGTATGAACGTTCAAACAGACCAGCCTGTGTTTCCTCTCAAGACGATGGGGCAATCTGAACATTACTCACAAGCGATTTTGGTTGGGCGTCGACATATGATGATTCACTTGTGTTTAATGTGAGGTGAATGGCACAGTGGTCAATATGGTTACCTCATGAAAGCGTAGCCGGAGTTCCAATCCCGGTCGTGGCAAGGATATACATTACTGGCGAGCTCAAATGAAGGCGAAACTCGAGTCTAATATTTGTTTTCTAAAGGGAACAACTGGAAAGTCTTTGGGAATGCGACAGCTGCGATCAGTTGTAAGTGATGTTCAATCTATATAAAAACTCAAATCCTCCAGTACTCATCAGTTGGTTTACTCTTACACAGACACACTTAAGCTTAGCGAAACCATATTTTGCGGGATTTCGTGCAAAATAGACGATCCCAAATTTTTTTAAAATCGTTGTTCTACCAACTTGTATAATACTTGAAACATTGAGTTCGTTTCATTCAGTTGATCATCACAGCAAGGTTACATACATTGCGAGCATTTCATTTATTCGCATCAGTCGGTTATGTAATACACTCGGTTACATAGACTTAGGGCCTGGCAATAAGATGATGAAACGAATGAAAGTCAGGGGGGGATAAACAATTTCATTACCACAGCAATGAGAGTGATTACGTCAGCGTCCTATACCAACCGGGAGTAGATGTGTGAGGCTGGGTTGCGGTCGCGTCATAGGTTTATCACCACGGTGGCGGTGTCACCCACGTGATCTGTTGCGACTAAGTGTTTCATTATCGAAAACGTTGGACATCCTTTCGAGTGTTGATATATGTTGTCACTGCATGCACTAGTCACCTGAGGATGTGTTCAACCTTTCTCTGTCGCAAGCTTGGTCTGTTCCGCCAACATATACCTCACCGCAACTGCAGATGAACTGGTAAGTGACATATGAGGCAGAGTTATTTGAGAAAATCAATTAGGATAGTAGAGACTATGTATACGGGTGGGAAGTATCAAACATAATTCCACCTCTAGATAGGTGTAATCAATGACAAGTTTCAGCTTTTGATTTGCATCGTTAGTATTGCGGTTATAAAGTGTATGAAATGATGCATATGATTTATCGGGGTAACTGTACCTGACCAGAATTTGAGCTTACTTGCCACGGACGTTGTTCTAACGTGTTTCATTTTCTTCCTTCGGAATCATACGTGGACTATGAATCACTTGTCTTGTGCCTAATTTAAGCAGCTGGTGATGACTCACCAGATACCTATCGGGTAATATGTGAATTCTGTTGAACCCGTTCGGACTTGAATCAATCTGGCATATTATGTGAAAATAGCTTTTTGTGTCTACCTTCTGAGTTGGCTGCAGAAGAGTGGGTTTTGATCGCCAGGACCCACGACATGTCCTGCGTTGGGTAGAGAAAACGAATAATCCAACCCGGTTTGAATCGTAACCACACCCAATGGGCATTATGGGCTTTTGATGTTGTACGTATTTTTCTATAAAAAATCTCCAGTAAAGGCATACCCATTATTGTCTTACCAAGACTGTATCTACTAACAATACTAATTTCCATCCTATTCAAGATTAGGCTTTTATTCTCAGCTTACACGTCACATTTTCTGATTTAACACCAGATCCGCGTGAAGGTGGTGGAAGCTCGACAGCTCTACGGGAGTAACATCCCGCCGGTTTGCAAGGTTGTCTGCGCCGGCAAGTCCAAAGAGACCAAAGTGAGAAGTCCAACTAACTCACCTTTCTGGAACGAGACATTCTTTTTCAACTTCCACGAGTCTCCAGCCATGTTGCTAGACAAACCGATCACTTTTGGAGTCTACCATTCTAAGAAGATGCGCAAGGATGCGTTGATTGGTTCGTTCAGATTTGATTTGGCACTGGCCTACGAACAGGAGAAACACAGTCTGATAAACAAATGGTTACTGCTTTGTGATCCGGATGATCCTATGTCGGGAGCTAAAGGCTATCTGAAAGTCTCGGTTGTAATTCTTGGTCCAGGTGATGATGCACCGGTGAGTGATTGAGCATTTGTTCAGTTTACTACAAAAACTTGTGACAGCCGTAGCATGAATCCGTTGTCTGTATGACCATTATACCTCCTATGCACCAAAATTCAGCAAATCATTTCTTTTTTCTTTCACGTTTGCACCCTGAAGTTCGTGGCAGGTGCGGTGTTCACTGAGAGGTGCCACAGGTTTTTGACCCTTAATTGTCTCCTACACGCCGTGTTAAAGTTTCATGAGGCACTATTTACTCAGAAGACGGTAATCTGGACAGAGGTTATGAGTTATACATCATTATCAAAAAATACCACGATTTTGCTTGTTTTGTCTGAAAAATTCATGATAGATATCTGAACCATCTGCTCGTAAGACAAAGACCGAAATTCGGAATGCGTAACTTATAATTGTTGAGGCTATGTTTATTTCGGTTAAATGAATGAATACCCCATTAGTTACGCATTGCGTAAAAGCTAATTAACACATTATGAGTGATGACGGAATGGACAAGAACTAGTTCGTAGGTGAACTGATTTCAGTGTAAAGTTTGTGATGTTATTCCAAGTTCGCTAACTGAAATTGCAATGAAACTATTTTTGAGGTGCAGGTTTCGAATAAAGGTGTATGGTATCATCAGTATCGTTAAAAGCCCTTTAGGTTCTCGTAATTTTATGTTCGTTTTGGGTTGGTTTGTTGGACTGTAACATACTGTATAGAGCTATATTAAGTTAGGTAACGTTTCCTTACTCACGGGCAAATTCTGGAAGAGTAAGCATGCGATAATCTTGATAATTATATCTCTAAAACTCACTTAATCTTTCCGGGTTGCGTATTCCACAGGGAATCAAACTGCCTGAAGGCTATACTCTACATGTGAGAGCCCAGCACGAATAACTTATTCGATTATGAGTCCACACAAGGGAAATTTGTTTAAACCATCTTGACTTCTCTGATCTGTAAGTAGACAAAATACTTACTAACGGATGAACAGGTTGAAAAGCCTATCTACAGTGTTACTGAGGATGATCCTTTCAAAACGGCTTTCAGAGAGACGTTTGAAGAATATCACGCTTCTTAACCTGGTGTTTAGTATATCGTGACCATGAACTGCTGTAACCCTATGGTACGCTATAATTGCTTTTCGTGCATGTCTGAGACACTAAAACTGTGAAAGTGAAATTATTAATCATGTCAACAGAATTGAGTGCTTTAATGATCTGAAGCTTACTTTGGACACGGAATACTTGTGTTACATCTAGTAGTCAGAGAAAACTTGGGGCCAAATGAAAAATGCCCCTAGATTCCGTTTGGTATAAGAAATTAGTCAATTTATCACAATACACTGATAGCACAATACACAAATCTGTCGTTGTTTCATTCTTTAATTCACAGAGTATGAAAGTAGATTCAGGGGAGGATGACGATATTGAAGCGTAAGTTGTACGTTTTCCACATCACAATAACTTCTACCGGTAGAAACTTGCTTCGACCAGCGGGAGTTCAGTTACGCCCAGCGGTCTTCAGACTACGTATCTACATGGCTGAAGACTTGCCAAGAAGTAAGTTCACGTTTGTTCTCCAAACTTAAAGGCTATGCTTTTGCTTCCTAGTAAAACTTTATTGCAGCACATTATCAGCCTTAACGTGTAATAAACGGTTAGTGGTGATGCACTTTGAGATTCTTTTCAGAACACTGAGCATCGTCATCCTCTCCATGTTTACTAAGTACCTGTCACCAAACTAAATCTATAGGGCCAACCTCATTATTCTGACATGTACACTTTGCATGTAAATCAATATTTTTTTGTAGTGGATTCTGGAGCCTCCGATGTTTTTTCCAAGAAGGATAAGGCATTGGTCGACCCGTATGTCGAAGTATCCTTCGCTGGCAAAAAGGTATGATTTTCTGGCGTTTTCTGTTCCCGCTGTTGCCCAATATAGCAGTAATTGTGCATATGTACGACTGTGTACGTTAGTTTCTGCTTCACCCATCATCTTAAATAATGCAATCTAAGAAAGATCTACGTAGTTCTCGGTGGTGAGAGTTTTAGTAATTATCTTTTAGTGAATAGACCAATCAATGCGCTAAACAACGTGGCAATTTTACAGATAGCCATACCTTGTCATCCGTGCAATCGACCTGTGTTGGGTAGACCGCTGGAATTGACAGTCTATCTATTACGAGGTAACTGGATATAAAATCACTTTTGCACATTACATGAATATGTGATTTTTAGTTCATTTCTCTGTGTTAACTTTGCAGTAAAAAGCAAGCACATGATTTAAAAAAAGTTTTCAATCGACTCTTTCAGTTATAGGGTTTTGTGAGACGGTGTGCCAGCAGTTTTGAAGTGTCAGAGACACACACCGTGAGACTGACTTTATTGTCAAATTGCGCCTAGTAGGTGATTCGCAATTTAGCCTTACTGTGAAAGATAGGACCACAGACGCCCTACCTGGGTTGTGTTACTAGATAACTACCGGTCTGACAAAATCGCTCGAAGGCGATCATTTCAAGCTGTTGAGTGCGAATGCTTTCTCGCTTGGGTAGTGAGTGATAGACTGCAGTGACACAGGCGGATGCCCAGACAATGATCGGCACTGGTTTACCAAGGCATGAAAATTCAATATGCCTAATGGCTTGTTGAACGCACTTACCGATCCGTACGTTTGTTATCGATTTCGATATTTATCATTTTTTGCCAGTTTCCGGTATGGCAAATATATTGAAAGCCAACCTATGGTAAAAGTTTCAATAGTCTTAGGATTTTTATCATACTGCTTGAAAGTATGCCGGCTGCTGTTTCCCGAACTGTCTAGTTTGTTATGTCAAAACAGTGATTAAAAGAAACTGGGTTTTCTAATTCAATTTCATCAAAATATACTTTTTCTTCGGTTAGACCTCAACGAGTATACTGAAAATCTGTTCCGTTTTTAGATGAGAACCTCTACAAAATATGCAAATGATCACCCAGAATGGAATGAAGAGATTGTTCTCAATCTTCAGGTAAGAAATATATTCGTTAAGCAACCAGCTGTTATGATTTCGGTTGGCCACATGGGGTCTAAGTTATGGGCACCCGATTTTCTCTCCCACTGCTACTCTTGAGCATGCACATTGAAGCATAGAAAAATTGCTTTGTTCATACCTGGAACCCGAACGACACGAATCACTCTACACCAAGGAACTCATAATCAGTGCCAATCAGTGCCAATCAGTCTTATTGTATTCGCTCAGGCTTTTGGCGACAAACTGTTGGATAGCTTCTCCAAAATCACCGGCTGAACTAGCATCCGTTCACTCAACTGATATTTCATTCAACTCCTTAATGCTGTCTCAAGCTTGGTAGGATCACTGACAAACATCAGAAACCTGGTAATCTATTCGAGTGGAGTTGGTGGACTAATGACTTGTGGTTTTGCCAGGAAGAATTAGAGGGAAATTTAAGCAGTTCAACTTAAGGGTGAACAACTGACGACGGCATAATCAGTTGTACATTGAAAGTTGAGGTGCACAAACTGTCAACTGTTTAGTTGGGAAGAAGACATCGGCCGTTTTGGAGCGCGGTGTCAGTGATTTCGGCCAGAAGAAATTACAGCAAGAACTTCTGCCAGCAATACCGTCTGTCCAAAGTAGTCGGGTATTTCAAGGTGGCAATTCTTCAACTAAGTGGTTCAACCATGTGCTGGAGTTTAACTCATCTTGTAACGGAAACATGCCTCTTATTGGGTAAAAATTCATGCCTATTGGGTTGTTCCTTTGCTGTACAGCCGTGTGTATCACTTGGGATGAGGTGTTCAATCAGGCGGCGTGGTAACGGATACGGAACTTTCCTGTTCAGATCAAGCAAAACTGAGAATGGGCGGTATTAAGCACAGGTCACACAGGCGATCGATAGCAATAATTCGGTCCACTCACGCAAAAGTGCCATAAACCGAGCTGCGTGCGCTTTGTGACACCAACTGCGAGTCGGCTGGTCACCAAAAGTTGATCCCTGCCTTTTTTTGTTTGCAAACGTGTAAGTACATAGTCTGTGCAGAGTGAGCGCTGAAAGTCACCCTGTTCATTTTTTGTCCAAAGGTGTACAATGAGAGATTCTTACTTCCACTTTGAATCATAAACGTCAGAATATTACTGACTGTGATGTGCATATTACGAGGTGAAGTAGTCATGTTAGAAATTGTGGCAGCATCATCGATAGATGTGTATACCCGTGAGCAGCCATCAGAAATTCGCTACTGATTTCGTGGTTGTTGCCACCCATCAGGTATATGCATACCATGGGCCTCGATCATACATCATACAATACTAATGAGAGATAATGAAGTTAAGAAGGAGTACCTCAATAGCGGGCTATTTTTTCATGTGTTTTAAGATCAGCTGAGTCGGTAGAACATTGAGGATGTCAGTAGTATTTGGAGAAAGTGTACAGATTTTCAATTTACTTGTGTGGCACATAGCATGCCTGGTGACTGGCAACAATCATCATTATATATATACATATATATATATGGGGGTAAAAGTCAGACAAGTTGCTCCCGTTGAACGAAGCCTAAAGATCTATCGATACATAGCTACCAGCTTATCTGATACTAAGTAAACATCACCTACTTATACTTAGAGCTTTTGCGTTCAAGTCAATTCTTCAGCCAGTTCACATTGAAAATAAGAGCTAGACCTGAATTCAGTTTTTGATAGGGCTGGTCAGTTGTGCATATTCGGGATTTCAGACTGAGATGCACGTTCTCGTGAAGCACGTGGATTGCTGGCTGTGTCACTGCTCCCAGGCTTTTACCTGTTAACTTATCTGACATGACTGACTCTGTCGGTGCGATTTTAACACTAACCAGTTGAACCCAACAGGGCACCGACGCGTGCAAGATGTCACACCGCATTAAGATCCAATATCGTACTGACCTCATCCTAGATATCCGAATAACCATATCTGAGTGCTCACATATATTTTTTAGTGAATAATGTTCAGGTTACCGAATCATTTTACTAGAGGACATAACAACCAACATGTCAGTTCTGATCGATGACGTCATGATTAGGACCTTTTGGCCAGGTTAAAACAAGTAAATACGAAGAGATCAACTTCCCTCCATGGCAGTGATATACACTATGGGGAAACTGTAACGAGAGCGAAACTCACGTTTGATGGTTTAGTTCGATAGCGGCTGGATGGAAAGTCTAACTGGATACGAAATCTGCAATCAACTATGTAAAGTGTTTACTGATACCTTATACGACTCTAACCACATTCACGGGATCGGAAAGTGTGATGCAGACAATCTTCAGCTTCTAGTATGACAACCACTTACTGGACTCACAGTTGCACTGTCAAAATGTAATTAGTCCAAACATGGCCTTGACCGACTACGAAGTGTGCTTCCAGATATATTGGCAAAACTGTATTTATGTTGCGAAATTTCATAATTTTTAAAACCGAGGTTATGACGTTTTTTCAACAACAAAAACTGCTGTATACAGTTCTGTCGTACAGAACACGGTTATGGAGATTAGAAGTCGAACGACCACAGATGAAAATACACATTAACCCTAAAGCAGCCGGGTGCTTTTAGCACAGTACTAACAAAATGTTCATATTGTTATATCTTAAACTTGTGGCTCTCTGCCTCGGTGTATGTCTGTTGTGCTTTTACAAATTTTTTGCTCAGCGCTTCTCTGACGTTACCTACCATGGCTTCTTTCTGTTTGTCTTATTCTGTCCAGTGTTTCGGTTATCGAGAAAGAGCGGTTGACAATGTTCCGGCTACGTGCCAACAGACCGATTCAAACTCTAAACAGGTCACATCCAGATAGCATAAGTAAAAATAGGGTCTGACCATATATGTGCTTTATCTAGATAAAATATATCTTAGAGTATTAGAACTGATCAATAGGTTTGCGCTAAAGTCGGCTGTGTAACTATGCTTGTTATCTGTGCCGGTAAAAACTACGCTATCGTTCTGTGTTTATAAACAAGACACAATGAGCAATGGCGCAGGCATGATAGTATAATGTCAAGGGAAGACACGCACGTTTGCACCGCGCTATAAACTGCATAATTGTTTCGGTTAGATCGGCTACTCAAATGAAATATATTAGTTAAATCAGACATGTTGTCTCTAACAACACTAATGCACTTGCTAACTGAAATATTGTCTACCTGTTTTGCAACGGGAATAATTTAGATTCTTCGAAACGTGAATTGATTGCTCTGCCTTCGAGAATCGTATTCGATTATTTTTAAAAATCTGTAGCGTTAATTTGTCGTGTTGTGCACAAGACAGAGTGTGTGATACTGCCCATTAAAGGTAAGATGGTTCGTGACAAAATCAGAGGCGTGTTCATGTAGTAATTTAAATTGTATTCACATTTTTTTGTGCGTAACACCGTTCACGAAGGTACTAAATTCTGTTAGGTCGTCCCAGCCATGTGAATTTCAAAAATATGAAATAATTGCGGTCAGCACTTAAAGTTGGCCTCTTTAGGCTCAGCTTTTCGTCATGTGCTGCACCGATTTCAGTCATACTGTCGGAAGATTGCTTGGCCGATCTTCCATTCCCGGCATCTAAATGAAGAATCAGGAGGAAAGGGCAAGTTGAAAAACATCCCTATCGATTGCTGCTTTGAAACTGCATGCAGTCAGTGTCCATATTCATTCCACAAGTAGCTTGATCGAATATTTGAATAAGTGCTTTCCAACCTGGTAAAACAAAAGATGATGCATTAGTTACTGTAAAGTGTGTCATGTATGCAAGAGTATGCGAAAAGATGCGAAACAGTCAGTTAATAAATAAACTACCATTGCTCTGTTTACAGATTATGTCACTTTGAATTGTGCGGCTGTTGAATGGAAATTGTGCCTTGTTATTGTGCACACGTTATGTAGCAAAAATTCAAGCGGCTTATCTAACCGTCATATGTCGATTCTGTTTTGTCTACCGGACCGTTCATCCAACCCCATTACCCAACTGTCTTGCATACGGAGGTCAGAACCTTTGCTTCTGACAAAGACAGTGAAATATCAGTGGTTTCAGTTTCGTCTACGCTCCAGAACACTCAAAAGGTTTCTATTAACAAATATGGAAAGTTGTAAATTTGGGAGTAGTTGATTGCAATGTTGGCGTTAACGGTTTGAATTTTTGTTTATCATGTACATCTCGAGAACTTAAAAGAAGGCAAAAGATTGCATGCACTTTTGTCGAATAATTCACAACTTCCAAGTACAGCTATGTGTTGGAGTAAACGCGGATGGTGACAGTTTAACTGGTACACAATAAATATATGCTCCAATTTAAATACCTACTCCTGAGACCTGAATACATTTGATTGTTAATTTATATACGACACCATTTTTATTAAATCTAAAATACTTTTTCTCGTTTGCCCTACAGTTCCCGTCAATGTGCGAAAAATTGAAATTTACAGTTTATGACTGGTAAGTGCTCAGACTTCTTCTCTCCAATAGTAATGATAGTATTGCATATTTAATGAATTGAGCCTATTGATTTGACACGTGAGGTCAGTAAATTTCTCTTATGTTCCTGGGAGTGTTATGAAATTCGTACCACTTTCTCCATTTTCAGTGGTACGCGCAGAATCTGACTTGTTTGCGTTCGATCTGAGTCTTTTAATAAAACTTAAAACATCAACTCTCATTTCGGATAGAGTTGGGGAAAACACATCACCCAATAAACAATCAACGTTTGATCCACACAACGACTGATCATGAGTGGATTATTTTGTACAGCTTTTCTGATTTGTTAAGAACGTCTACCTGTTTTGAAGAGTTGAAAGAGACTGTCGGTAGCCAAGGATCTTGTGGGACGACTGTGTTACGACGGTCCTCTAAACTTATTACTGAGGATTTGGACGACAAAGACGACCGGAGCAAGAAACTTCCTAAGAAGGTTACTGACAAGCAAATGTGTCACCATCAAGGCACCAACGGCTCTAGCGACTAATTGATCTGAATGCCTTATTCCTGGAGAAAGCAATACACGTTAACCTTGCTGTCAGCAAGGAGTGTGACCCATGAGTTCCTGTGACTCGCACGGGTATCAAAAAAGGACGCCTCGTTGATTCCGCCCGGAAGCTTCTGCTGGACTTCATCGATTGCAAGCCCAGCAGATTCAACCAAAGCTTCACTGCCAATGCTGACCCGGTGGTAGGTGTATGACTACTCACTCAGGTCCCAGAGCCCGATATAGCGCAAAGTTAGAGCGCCACCCCTCAAAAAATTCAGGTGACCGATCCGATCCGGATAATCACCTTCGAATTCATTTTGTTTTGTAGAGAAACCACCTCTATAAACAGCCTGAAAGAAGGCCTAACTACAGCGTCCACTCGATATCCTGAATTTCGTCTGCGGAAAGCCTTGTTCACCCTCATTACAGGCCGCCTCAAAACGGGACTAAGTAGCTGATTTCTGTACCATGACAACACACCTTCGTTGTCACCGGCGATGAACTTTCTAGTCGATTTTGAAGGCGATCTCACCGAATATTCGCCTTATTTACCCGATCTAATGTCTGATGATTTCGAAGAGTTTGTTGGTAAAACTACTTGAGAGGAGAATGGCGGCCGTCTCGGCTATTCCAGCTGAAGCTGACACATTCATAAGTTGTGATTTTGTGGATTGTACAGTTGTCCAGGTTTGTTGTGGAAATTACGTTATAACCAAGTAAAAAATATAATGACCGGTAATAGGAAGATGTTAAACGTTTTCACTTTACTTTATTCACAAGAAGCTGCGGCCCCTTTTTAATAGTTCACGCACACTGTATTTTTCGAAAGTGTTCTCAACAAAACTCCAAGGTTATTGTATTTTTCCGAAGTGAATGTCTACAAAACTACCACCTGTACAACCTAGCCTTACCTACCTTAATTTGGTATCAAAAGGCAAAGATATAACCATTGCCAAATGATTGAACTTCGTCTATTCCCGTCAGTCGTGTACACGATTTCATCGACTATTTCTACTGAGGACATGATAAAGAGAACTTGTTGCATTTGAATAGAAACCATGTTTATATCATGACAGTGGTACTGATTATGCCAGCATATTCTAATCGCAGAGAAAGGCCGATGTTACCTTATTATCTTATCTTCTGTGAATATTATTATTAGATTTCGATTTTGCAAAAGGATACTGAATGACCGAGTCAACCAGACAGCATACCTCTGTGACCTGTTCAATCCTTGAAGACGTTAGGGTTCTGCTCAGTTATTGTATTGTTGTCGTTTTGTGGCGTCATTATGTGTAACAAACCATTAGGAATGTGATATGCTGTTCACTGTCGCAAACTTCGGACCAATCTTTCGGTTACTTGAAGGTCAGAAGAGTCCGAAGCACCATTCTTGTTATCACGGATAAAAGCCTTGTACATTGAGGGCAACAATCTCTTTTTGGCATCAAGTCATTTGCAATTATGATTAAAATAGATCGTCAACTAATTAGGTTATGAAAAAGCGCTTACTAACTGTCACAATTATTTGCTTTTTTCTTATTCAAATTGTCACATCAATGTTCCCCTACATATAACAGGGATCGTGTTGGCGACAATGATCCGGTTGCAACCGGGCAAATATTTTTGTCCCACATTTCTGCGTTTCGCTCAGACGTTGATGGTTAGTTTGTGTGAAAATCGGTCTAACAGAGTTAACTAACGTAAATGAGTGTGTTATGTTTGTGTCTGCTTATGTGTGCAACTTCATCAGCGTGGTGGCCAGTTTTGCTTACAAATTCCAACGAGGTATGCGTGTTGTCTTTACGGGACTGCTAGCTAACAGAGTGCAATAAACTTGAGTGGCTATATTTAGCGTTATAAATGACCAAAACGAACATACCGGCAAAAATATCTGGGATCTAGCCTGACATCAGTTTCAGTGATACTTGAAGATCAAACTTTAAAGGCTTTTGACTGACGGGCAGAGTAAACATGATCTCAAATTGCCCAAAAGTGATCAATCGATAACGAATTTCTTCTGGACCGTTAGTTAACAAATGCGCTGGACCCTCCTGGTGGAAACGTTACACTTGTGCATATATTATTCACGTATGAATCCTATCCTGAGTAGATGTGACTGCCGTCATAATTAGTTGCAAATTACAATAAGTTGGTGGGTAGTAATCTGTTTTAGCAGTTCTGTTTAAAGTCCGGTACCATTCGTTCAAAGTGAACTTGAACTCAGTGGCACCGATCAGTCTACATCACAACGTTTGAATATATATCCAATTTTCATGAGACGTACTTTGAAGTTTAAAGCGTTCAATTCACAGGGTGTACTCCAGTTTCTCACATGGAGCTAAATGTCGCTGACACGCTGGCACCATAACGCGGTTCTATCAAGCTTGATAGAGCCACCATTTTCTATCGATCCATACAGCGCATACAATGGTGACAACTGTAACTACGAAACGGGCTGGAACTTCTTAAGCTTTTATGGAAAGCGCCTTTGACGCGTATGCTCGTCGAGTAGTTTCAGTGTGAACGTTCACTTTATGTGGTAAAAATATTTACACCGAATAGTTGGCCCATGTAACCAGGAAAAATGTTCTAAATAAGCTTTCTGGGTTCTTAGAATATAGTTCGTAAGAAACCGAGCGTGAAAATTTAGTTGCAAGTAAACACCACTCCAAACATTTGATAAGCACAGTTAAACATTTAAAGGATAGCAATAACTGACTGAAATTTGGCATCAGTGTGTCAAAACATCCACCAATCTGTCTATTCATCATGATTTGTCTAACTTTTGCAACCGGATAACTTACATGTCATTCAAAAGCTGTTGAGCCACCGAGTTAAAAATGTAGAAATCGGTGCTTACAAATTGTACCTTTGAGTCGCAACCCATTTTTGGTACATTTTCTTTTAGTCTGAATATTCATGAACCCTATATGATGTATGGTAAACTTAGGTGAACGTGTTCACTTCCACAAACTTTTTGCGAAGTTAAAACAGGCCTCTGGGGAAAACTGTTCAATGACGTTTTCATTACTTATTCGTGATTCACAGGGATCGAGTTAGTTCAGACGATGCCGTTGGTTCTGGACATATATCATTATCACTCGTTTCCCATTTTGGGATCAATGGTAGGTATGCACCCATCCACACACAAACAACAGCATCGTTGCCCGGACCGTACTATGCCATTTTAACAGCAAATACACGCAACGACATTCGTGACATTAGTGCATGTTAACTTCAACAACGTGTTGCAGCTTGATTAGCAATCAATGTCATTGGTGGATCATAATATCCGCTTCATACTGCAAACATGTTGTTTGTACTCTCAGCGTCGGTCTGTCTTCTTGTATGCGCTTTGCTCTAATTTCTGAAGATTATGCTATAAAGAGTACAAAGCAATCCACTCTCCAGGTATTATAGCCATGTTTCAGTTGCATACACTTCAAAGCTTTAACTTCAAACTTTATAGGTCTTGTTTGTGAACTGCGCACTAATAAACTAACATGGCTGTTAAAAAACAAACGTGAAATAGAATAAGTTAAGACTTATTCACTTTAGTATAGTTTTGTAGCCAGGAGATCCTAGTATGTCATCACGAGCGAATTGTTCGTAGTCACTCACGGTTCCAGCTTGATTATAGTCGTGAGCGTTCCTTGGGTTCGCACACTGTGATAAGTGATCGGGATACCACCAGTCATAGTCGTGCGATTTACTTAAGCTGAAACAATAACCACAGCAGTCAATGATAGTCAAGCAACCTGCTTTAAGAAGAGTGCCATTACACCTTTCCAATTTTGATATGAGCCAGTTAGAAGATAAAGATCAGTGTGACCCATAAGTAGGGATCAACTTTGAAGGTTTATTTGCGTGCACGACCCATAGGTACTTTAAGGTAGATGACATGTGTATGAGCAGTTTAATCCATAAGAGTATAACTGTGGTCCATACAAACTAACCGGTCTCGAACTGTTAGGTAAAAGAGAATGTGTACAACAAGTTAAATTAAGTACATTAATGTCTTAGACCAAACTAGTACGACAGATGTCCACTTGCGTAGAACTGATTAGCTTGTTAAAATGAGCACCAGTATATAGTCACTCATCTACATTAGTTCCAATATTTAACTGAGGTAGAAAAAGACGTGTCCTACCTATGAAAGCTGTGATGACTCGATTAATTAAAGTCTGATACTTCGACAACTCTCTCATGTAGAAATGTTTCCGCACGTGTAAATCTGCTATCTGCATCATAGCTGCTTCACACCAGTTTGATCTGTTGTAACTTGCAAGTAATAATGAATCTTTCTGTGTATGCGGAAGCTTTTGGTAGCATTATAGACGTATAATACACAGCATGCGCTTCATATAAGTCGGGCTTCGATCAACATTGCTATGTTTTTTTTTTTAAAAAAGCTGCTGATTGCACCAGCCGTATATCCATACGCACTCAAGCTTACCCACATATAGTGCAATTCGCATGAATTCATTACAGATCGCATTTAATCTGTTCCAGTTAGCCTTGTTCGGAATCAACCTTTTTACTTTTTCTAACTCAAAACGAATGTTTTGTTTTTCACTGTTTGTATAGGTAATCCAGGTATGAAATTTTATATTAGCTCGTGCCGGTCGCTTACTGCTGTTCGGTTGCATGCATTACTTACCAACTTGCACACAATACGCGTTAAATGTCGCTGCGCCCATCACTGCTTTGCAACAAGCAATTTGTGTTTCATATTTATTTTCTTTAATTTTACTTAGCTTGATCAGTCCTTTGTACCTTGTTGTTTCCGACTGCTTATGTTGTTCAAGAATATTTCTGGGAATGTATTATTTTAAGACTAAAGTTTGAACTGTACATATATTTTTTTTTACATGTCATTATCATAAAAAATTGCAATCTTTCCATATTAGGAAATTTGTTATGACAAGCGTCAGAACGATTTTAATGTTCCTCTCCGGTCCACTATTTCGGCTGTTATCTCCAAAGGTTCTTGAGAAATGACAGTATCGTTTCCCCATGATCGCAGTACAAATCTTAATAACAGCGGTTTTCATGAACTTATGGTTTTCTTACTCAAGGTCTACACAACCCAAATTTCACTCCAACAGTAGCTACTTCTAATTGATTCTACTGTGAGTAAAGGTTAACGTCGCCAAGCTGTCCAAGCATCCCACGCAGTCCTATATATGAGCAAGCTAGGACAGTAAAGACCTACTAGAAATTGATACAAAGTGGAAATACTATGACCCAGAAAGGTATGCTACATGTGTGTGCGGATGACCTGCTGGTTGGCAAATGAACAAGTAAACCCACATAGCTTACTTTACTGGGTGAACAAAAGTTTTAGTTGACCTCAGAATGATATTCTTCTGTATGCTTATTACAATATGTGGCTTAAAGCATATTTAAGACTTGTTGCGGGGTTAGAAATATTGGCGTTTGATTAGTGTCTGACTAATTTTTACTGTAAACAATCACTTTCACCGCATGCACAGTTTCACAATGTTTCTGAAAATACCGATAGACTTCGTTTCGTCAGCCACATTTGAGGGAAGCAGTGATTTAATTCTTCAATGTTATACTTGGATGTATCTGTACGACAACACAACCTAACCTTCTTTATGACACCGATTTGCACATTTTCTCAATGTGGACTTCAAAACTATCAGTGTATTACTTTGAGGTATAAGTCGTACTTCTTGTACACGCTGAGATCAGACTATCATCGATTTCTGGCAATCATAAGCTAGCCTACTAATGAGACAACTTTTTGGATTTCCAGACATATTTCAGCGAAATTGAGTGTAGTTCCCGACCAAAATTGTTTGTTGTCTCTAGACAAAAGAATGTGTGCCAATATGCACACATCAGATCGAGACTTGGTAATTGTATCAAAAATGAGTCTACTTTTAGCTTACGGAAACCACAGCTGGCTTTGTTGAAGTTGTTCAACAAATACACGGCACCAACTAAACATGCAGTTTATTTGCATTAGGTGAAACTGAACATAATCACCTAAACGATCCAAGTAGATCATCTTGTGTTATTCTAACAGTTTATTTGTTTTGAATTCAAATCGCAAAGTCGTAATTAGTCGCTTTGCATTTTGAAAATTATGGAAAGACAAATGTGATCAGTAAAACAAGTATTTAAGTGCATTTTGTTGGATTGTTGTTTTTCTTGTAGACTTCACGAGTGTTACTCCAATCTGTCTTTTCCACTATAGTCAACCCTGTAATCCCATCGCTGCTCATTATTTTTGCTTACTTTCTACTGATTCCCAGATACTGGCTGACAGTTTTATTTAATGGTTTTGATTGGGCCAAGCGGCTCATTAAACCGCACGCACAATATTGCTGCTTATTATATCAAGTGGAAAGCGGCAGCGTTACCTTCATCACGAGAAACTCATCCGTTACGTGCTCGATAATTTACACACTATTTTCATCACTTTTACAGGATTTTTGCCCACTTTTGGACCATGTTTCATTAATTTATATGGGTCTCCACGGGAATACGGTACTCTACCAAATAAATACGAAGCATTGAATTTGGGAAAAGCTGAAGGTGCTGCTTACCGTGGTCGCGTGCTGGTCGAACTCCGAACGGAACTTTTGAATGAACCGGTCCCAGATGAAGTCAAACCAATTGATGCGGATAAAGTGGCACAAGTTCAGGCAAGCCTTGCTCACGTTTCTAAACCAGTAAAATAATTCCAATAAGCATATAAGTGATAGGAATGAACTAAAGTGGCAAAATTGGTGAATATTTTCCGGCAGACAGTATTTCCATCAGACACAACGAGTTATTATTACAGGTGAACTTACCAATGTCTTGTCACGGCTAACCTAACTTAAATGGATATTAAAAACACTTTCAAGCAACAGTTGCGTTATTTGGATAATTCAAGAATAGTCGGAAATCTGGGTGTTGCAAGATTGAACACATCCCACACTTGATCTCAAATTTCAAGATTCGGATGGACAGACAGATCGGCCCAATTTGAAAATCAGATTGCTAAATGCACACTCATTTATTGCAGCTCCGTTAAACCGTCAGTAATCGTCTAACGATAGGCAGCTTGTACCGTCTAGCTCCTGAGTTTGAGCTTCCCAGTTTGTTTTGTAGTAGTTCATTACAAAGCTATGTGTTGTGGGGAATAATTGCATTCTCCTAATCGTGTCTAAAGGGATGATCCCATGGTCTCCAAGATCAAGTGAGGCGTTACTACAAAGGTAACTCATCAGCTGTGGCTCACTGTCTAAGATATAGTTTGGATCAAGCGGTCTTTATGGAATTTGCTGGCATGTAAACCCCCAATTTTTCTTGTTAATTTGGCATATGTGGTAGCATCATAAAAACCACAAATAAAAGACGAACCCAGGATAAGTTAAAATGTTCGTCAGTGAAGCCCTTGTTGGAGATAAATAACATACAGCATTGTTTAAGGTCCATTATTAGATCACTGAAGAAGGCAGAATAAGGTAAACCATAACACTCACACAAAACGGTGTTTCGGTCAAATATACAATATGTCATACAGTTTTGTATGTTTTAAGGAGATTCAGTTCGTATACTGCAGACGTACTCAAAAGACGACTATCGTAAAGGAACAATGTAATGTTTATGATGTTGACAGTCCTTGCAGGGTAGAGTAATTCCTGTTGAGCCTAATTAACTCGTAACCCGTTTATTACCGCAGATCTTCGTGATACTTACGATGACCGGTCCTTCTGTGTTCCACACTTCCGGGAAACATCTCATTATGTTATCGAGGAAAGCTGCGTTAGCTTAAAAACGCCTACGGCAATTAGGGACTTGGAATCTTCCTTCAAGTCTGGCTCTAAGGACCGCGGTGTTTGGGGTACAGCGGTCTACCGAGGTTTAGACCACGGCGGCACCACATATTTTGCCGTTTGGTTTTTGCGGATCCGCACACCGCCGTTAGGTACTGGCTGTTTCTCAGTAGCACCATGACTGCCACCTAACGTTGCTTTAACAGTTCGATTACTTTTCGCAGGAAATCCGACACTTGTAGGGATCCGAACGCGAATGATTAACCTAGCGCATGAAGCGTAGTCGGCTAGACTCTGCACTAAAATGGTTACAAGCAAAACTTGGGATGTCGAGATAACTGTTGGGAGGACAGGTGAAAAGAAACTATCAACAATCTTTAGCCAGCGGTCACTGGCTCCGAGATCGGCTGCTATGAACGGCCATGGCTCTAAATCATGGATACTCTATGCCGTGTAGTCAAATGTCTTGCGAAATGGTATGTTATTAACAGTGATGAATTCGCGGTTCATTTCCCTCTCATGACGATTATCTTGACTGAGTCCAGACAATTCTTAATTGAGTCCGCAGATCTGGTAAGATTAACCTGCCATAAAATCAGCAACCTTTCGGTGCTACCTCTTTCAGCTAACGAGATTCGCGTGATTGCGTAAAGCTAATATATCTTGTATCTGGGTTTCTACGAAGCGTCTGAGTTTATCTAATCAGAGGGTTTGAAAGCATCGGCTTTTTGCCGTGTCTTGCAAAGAGATTTCCGCCGTGCTTTTTTCATTCATCTGAATACTGTGATGGAACGGGTAAATGTAGCATCAAATTTAAGTGGGGCTAACTACAGTGTATACATGGACTTTTCAACATTGAGTGGGACCTCATGCATTCCATTAGCAACTCTGTTGGAAGTTTGAATGTGGTTAGTTTTAGATACGACACTACTAAGAAATCTTACTTTAGAATCCTCAATGCTCCTGCCTCTGTGTTTCTGAATTTTCCATTAACTTGGTTCACGGGATGCTATCGTACTGACATCAATAAGTGACCAAACTTTTCGGTTTGCCATTAGTAATGTACATGACATCGGAGCGAAATCCGTGGACTTAAAAGCACAACCCCTAGTCTTTCGCTCAGAGGTTATCGAAACCCAGTACATGTAATACTACTGCAACCTTAAATATTCTAATTTCTATTACAATATTATTACTGCATTCGGATGTTGGAAGCGTTATCAGAGAGATGAGGTTAAAATATTCTAGACATTTATTAGATTATTGTGCAAGAGTTTATGAATCGTCCTGGGTACGTTGCCACCTGTTACACGAGTCATTGGTTAGCACAGAAAAACCATAATTCCACTACTACGTCTAACTTGCCTGGCACATACCGTACAGCGTTTTACGTTATCGGTTGGCAAACCTGAACGTAGTTCATCTCCACTCGCAGTGTCACAGCCAACTACAGATCCCGCAATCACTACCAAGCAGCAACCACTTACTTCTTACATATGTCCTCTACTAACAGTGATATAGCCTAGTCCATTTCTTGATCAGGATGCATGAATTAATGTCATAATGTAGCTAAGTAAGGCAAGTTACACTTTCATTAGTAAACTGTCTTTCTACTTAAACTTGTGAATGACATTGTGGTTATCTATAAACTTAACTGTTAGTGTAACAGCCTAATTTTAACACCGGTTATCAGTAGATAGTCCGTCTAATGACACTGTCCGGGATGGCACGAGAAAGAGACAAGGTGGTCACTACTTTTTGCCACAGAAATCCATGCACACACGTTAAGGACCAAAAATACGCCTGATCCGGTAATTTTGTTTGCACAGTGCCAAGGGCAGGTAGTGCACACGATTTGGTTTTTGTGGTATCCTTGTGCTGCGATAAGCAAAACCCTGTTGCCGGAATATAACAGACCCAACGTAGGACATTAGCAAACGGTGGTTTTCGCCCGTAAGTGATGAGGAACTGATCTAAATTTCCATTTTAGTCCAGGTCACTCGATAGTCTGACTGCGTAAGCATGGACCTCATTATTTTAAGGGCCTGATCTTTTGTATTGATAACACTCAATATCCTGTTAAGGATCTTTTGAAGTTTCCCAATAAAGATTTTGAACCGAAGAAACTACTTTCGACGTCCACTGGCGATCGTAGACGCTCCCGATCATAGACCCACAACCAACTTCTGAAGGATCACTATTGCCACGTCATTGACCGAAAGTATGATAAAACGGGTTTTTGGATGTTGAAGGAACAAATTTGTCTGACGTTTTCATGTTGTCCAACTAACCATGAGATGATACTTATTGTATTTATCTATTACAGATTACAAGGCCGGTAGTTCATCATCTCTTGCTGCCCTGATAAATGCCCACAAGTCACGGGTTTTGATATGTTGCAAGGTCTTACTGCTCTGAAGTCGACGGTAGACTTTACGGTTTCCGAAAAAAGTGGCTTTGACATTTTGTTTGCTGTATGTTCGGTCGTGAGCCTCACTCGTCGAGTGTATGGATTTACATGCTTCAGCTGGAAACCGTTTTTCCCGCCTTTACTCTGGTTACACGTTTAGGGCCGTAAGTGGTATATGAAATGAATTCACACTCTATTTTGTTTACATTAACCATCCTAGAAAAAGTACGATAATCGAGTGGGCGAAAAGCATCTAGACATCGGAACGTTGTACGAAATAAGTATTTTTCAAGTTGTGTGTATATTCTTCTCATCCTTGATGAACTAACCACTACAATAGTATGTTTTCATATTTCAGCTAAGCGTAACGGACCATTTTTCTCAAACGTATTTGTTCTAAATTTCAGAAATTACTTCGCCGTCGAAAATATCGGTTACATGCAGCCTTTATCTCAGCTACGCAAATACCTGGGGAGAAAAACAAACCAATCGAATTTGAAGTAAGCATTGGTAACTATGGCAACAAACTGGACGACTCAGTGCCCCCATGCGCTTCAACCACTCCTCCCTCGAACCCAGTGTATGATGGTCGAGCGTACAGCTATTTACCTTGGGGAGATGAAAAGCCTTGCGCAGTGATAGACTCACAATGGGAAGATATATCGTACCGATTGAATGCAATAAACATGTTCAAGAAGATTGCCGACAAATTGGTGAGATAGTTTGAGTAATATATGTGGATGCTTTTGAATGGTTTCGACAACATTGTTAACAGCTGTAGTGAATAAGATTGAATGAAAATATGTGTGTGCTTTTGTAATGAGTCATTCTGCTCGCGATAACTTTCAATTCCATAAGTCAACTTCAGTACTTTTGAACGAAACGGTTATGAAAGAATATCTTGTGTGCTGTGCTGATGCTCATTATTGAGTAATTTTTCGGATATGCCACAACGAGTTAAAACTACATGTCAACGTGTTTTGCCTTCCAAGAAAAATCGACGTTTTGGATCTATCTCTCAACTGGACATCACTCACAGTTAGTCATAGAATTTAAATTCTTCCAGACTTTCTAGCCGAATTCTTTTGTAAAGAAGTATTGCACTCTAGTTTCGCTTTCATCAAAACTCGATAGATATATATCCTTGACAAAGCCGCGATTTAAACTTCCGCTAGGCTTTCTTGAAGTAACCTTGTTGACAACTTCGCAACCGACCTTACAGTAGGCACGACTGAAATGTTTCATTTGAACGCCTAACCAATTTACCTTGCAAGTACTGGACAGTTTATCGGGTCGTTTGGAGAGGAGATAGTTATTATCTGTAAACTCCAATCGTTAACCCTGCAAGTGGAACTTCTAAGTCAGGTCGAACTCCCTGAGTTCATTAAACCTGGTGAACAATATTTTAGATTACTGTTGGTTATTTGAGGCGTTGGCTGACTGAAATTGAGCATCACAAGGCTGATCTCGGCCTTTCAGTTCATATGAACGTTCTGATCACCATTCTTCAGTGGCGAACACTGTTGTGTGGTAGGAGTTGAAGTAGCGGTTTCTCCAAGGAAATACACTACTGACGAGGCATAACAAGAACGGAGCTCGACTTTATGCCTTTTGTTTGAAAGGGGTTGGCTGGAACATCCATCTGAATGCGGAAGCTGTAATCGAGCATGCGCTATCTTCAACTTATACTTAACCCACTTCCAACTAACTATTGTTAATTGTTACTTATCTACTGTTAGTCATCACTGTTGGGTCATCTTTTAGTGATATTAACACACCAACTATTATGGGAGCCCCCTAAGCGATCTTGTGGAAGACTGTTTCATTATTTATTCAGTGCTGTTGTTGGCTCTGATAATGAACGGAATGGCTGACTCTGGTCCATATTTCGCTACAACTGGTCCCGTAGATACTGAGTGGAACTGATATTTGGGGACCGTGTGGTTGACAAGATATCCTGTTCACTGGTGCACATGAACTTCACAAAGGAAATGAGCTCAGTGTTCACTTGTCTCATTCTCCTTAAAGATTGCTTTGTTCACTTCACACCTTGTCAGCTGAATGTCTTAACATAAATTTTAAGCTGTGCCTGACTAGAATGTACTGTTTGTTGGTACTGTTTTTCCGGATAGCAACGTAGACATGTTCTGGTCAAACTTTATGTCAGACGGTTTTCACTGTAAACTGGTTTTTAGGTGCCTTACTTCTTCTGACTCTTTTGTCTGCTATCTTTACTACTGTAGACAATGATTAATCAATTCACATTTACTTTTGTTTCATTTAACGTTTTACTAAGCGCTCCTCTTCAGTGCTTACTTCAGATGGCCAATTTTTGTGGTGTTGGGTTAGTATAGCAACATAAATAGGTGACGATAAACCAAAGCCATATTGCTCGATTTTTTTACATGATATTGAGTGGTTCGTAGGCAGATGTAGACGCATATTAAATGGAAATATTCACAAATAATGAACGGAATAATTTGTTTGAATTTATCAGTACTGAGTGAATACAAATTTGCTTCTGGTATTTTGTTTACACCAATAAGTAAGTTACTGACAGAACATTCTAAAAATTGCTTACTCTACCTTTCGTTCAGAGTATAAACATGGCAAAAATTAGAATGGCCGTGGCAGCCAAAGCAGAGCAGGAACACCAGGCCCAAGTGGCGATCGCAGCAATTGACGAGTTCATTTTGGACTGCAGGTAACCAACTTGAACGCATGTCGTCTCCTCACAGTTTAATATTGTAAAGTCTGTTCAATCAATTTGAAAATAATGTTTCTTAGATTTGTGGGCTACTGGATCAAAGTCTTATTCTGCAGAGAATTTGCAGTCCATGTTTACCCGGTTAGATGTTACAAATGGTTTTTATGTTTGTGCGGTTGACACATTCGAGGTTTAAAGTGGTGTAGCAAGATTTCGTTGATCCTGCTGTCAAACTTGTTGTTGAGGACTGACCGTTTGAACCTGTTGATCGCAATAACTCTATGTGTTATGAGGTGTCCATGCGGCTGAATCAAGGTGTTTAACGTTAAATGTTCCTTTTTAAATGTGTTTTATTGCCGGTTGGGGGAAAGGTACACAGTACGTGTGTGCTTTCGGGCTTACCGGTCTACGACTAAGAGACCTGACCCATTTGAACGGACAGTTTATACACGCTTTGGGTATCCGACCACTGTTGTGTCTGTCAGTTAACCTCTATCAAGTTGTAAGGCTTTACTAAGTTGCTAATCTTTTATCCCGTGGGCAATCCGAACTAATGTTTTTTGGGGTCGAATAGGAGTTGAATAAGGTTGCGTATATGTTTTCGTTGATCTCCTGGTGTTCATTAATGTGTGAATTGTAGACAGTACGCATGTTACACTCTAGGGTCATCTACCTCTTATTCGTCCGATCTAATTGTCACCTCAGTTTCACTATGAAGAGAAAATGTGTAATCATTTATCAGTTTAAGTTGGTTGGAGGTTGCTAATACGCTTCTAGACTTTGCTCCGTTAAACAGAACAATTAATAAACATTATCTGTGATTTTGTTGACAGCACGTTATTTTTGAGTGGCAAGCTAATTAAATTGCAACCTGTAGGTTGACCTGTTTGGGTTTGTAAGATTCAGTCAAAACATTCATCTACAGTAATCCTTGTGCTAATATATGTTTAATCATCTCTGTGGGTGTAGCAGATTGCTGTGATAAAAATCAACGGAAAGCCCGATGGAACGAATATTTCTTAGTGTTGCGATAGACTACTGATTAAATGGTTTTACTACTAACGCATTACATTGGTTGTTTTTTTGTATTTTGTTTACAGCCAAAGTTTGCCTGTCTGGGAACCGGAGAACAATCCGCCAAACGAAATGGACACGCATCTGAAGGAACTCAGGGAACGTCAACTAAAAGAATTGCATGACCAGGCTGTTGAGGCTAGAGAGAATGTAGCTACTATTGAGGAGGCGATTCAACTACTCCAGGACTATCAAGCTATGATGAAGCAACTTTCCATTGAGGTTGTTATTGTTAAATTTTCTCCGCATAACGCATTTGGTTGAAATTTGAATCACATAGGCAAACGCTTAGTATCATGAAACTAGAATTATCCTTCATGATGGCAAAGTTAAAAATGGTCTGTACTTGAGCTGCTACGGATACAAATGTTAGCCTATGTAATGAGATACATTTCGAATGTACTGTGTAGTGCGCGTACGTATACGCAGATCAAGGGTGACGCGTATCTCGTGACATCGCGAACCGGACAGTGAGGCATCTGAACCCAACGGGCATTCGCATGCGAGTGCACACCTTCGGTGTAGAGCCGTTCACCTTGCTGGTTAGACGGTTTAAGGAAATATGTGTCATCCAGGACGAGGACTGAGGCGCACTGTTTAAAGGTGATGCTCGCATGGCAAACCACCTGCAGTCTCAATGACCTCACAGTGAATATGACGCACCGGTTCATATATGCTCAAGATGGTGAAACATAAATACCCAACTGGCTCTTGAGTAGATCAGTGTGAACAACTTTGGTTTCTGGACGTCTTATCATTTGGACGGAATGACGGTTTGGTTACACCAGTGGTTACCGCTCAGCACAAGCACTTTCACGGTTTATGCTTGTTGGCCGAAACAAAGGAAATGATTGGCATTCTGTTCGGGAGAGAAAACGAATGTGCACCGGTCAACACTTACAAGGTGCAGTTGGCTTCACTATAAAGTCACAGTCTTCCATTATTTTTTCTGATGGAATCTGAAGAGCTAGGCATGGACACAATTACGTACTAACCGTGCTTACTGATAGTGTATTTTTGGAGGCGTTTTTAGTGACGGATGGTCTTACCAGATGGCTAAGGCAACACTTAAATTCGGGCAATTCTCAAATTCACAATGCCTCCCAACTTTGCTTATCATAACAAACGATACAACCGCTTTTGTTACTGGCAGGACAAAAACAAAGCCATCGAATCATGTCCCATGTGATTTACATCTTTCGTGTAGTAGTAAGTTTTATATAGGTGGGGGGGCAATAGACTTCTGGGCATTTGGAACGGTTAACATATGCCGTAGTTATTGCAAACCCAAATGTTTGCTGGGGCTGCATCAACTGTCACTGTGGCCCTAAATCCATCCTTCTTAACGGTTAAGTGCATACTCGAGACAGGTCACAGTGTAGACGTTACCAAGACATTCAGTCTTCTGTTCTTCGCCATGAATGAACGCACCTTGAAACCTGCCACGTTATCATTGGGTATCTGCATCACTTGCAGTCTGTGTCCCCAGGCGATAAGTTTAACGCTCGGACTACCCTAATTACTCAGTTTGAAGCAGCAACGGTAAATTAGTGACACAAACCCAATTGTATATGCAAACTTGACACAACAATTCACTTCCATTTGTGTGTTTTTCATTCTGACCTAGATACGGGAAAGTGCGTTTAGATTACACAAAATGCTGATCCAGAAAGTGTCATAGAGACTGTGTCTTTTGATTGTTCAGTCACCGTAGCACATCGCGTGAGACACGGTCGTCGGGGTCTATTGGCAGGACCTGTGACCAACATCAAGGTTCTGAGACCCGCAGAGGGTAGTGTGTACACAACTGGCCATATGTTATACGATGGCCAGCGTGTGCACAGCTCAGATCTGCACGATGCCTGATAAACTCTAAGTGAAACTGATTCCGATATTCAGTTAATGTTAACATCGTTATACCAAAACAGTCAACGAATTCAATCAGGATACCCATACACGTGCAAGATTAATACTGTAAATTCATGTCAAGGCTTTACGATATGTTGATATCAGACAGCGTGACTTTGCCATATTCTGCCTTTATTATTCAACTACCTCATTGTTGCTATGACACTGAAATGTGCGTTATATATACACATTACGTGTGTTTGCCAACACTACTCAATTGGCCCAGAATTTATTTTGTGAATAAAAAAAACCTTGCTAGCATTCTTCTGAATGAAATTATTGTTAGGAATCATGGGAAAAACTGGGTACCATCGTACTGCAATTATGTGCTTTCTGTGTTGAGTGAAATTACGAAAATTGGCTATTGTGCACTCAGTGTGTAAATTTTGAAATGGAATACTCAAAATTTTTAAAACACACTTGTGTACAGTAAAAGCAGAAGACAGCCTACCTGGAAGTATCGATTATCACAGTCACTAACAAATTTTTGATAAGGAAAATTGGTGCCACAGGTATGAAATAATTAATGTTTTGTATTCAAGTGCTTGAGAACACACTGAACAAAACGTTTATCAGAAGGGTGACTAATGATAAGACTGATAAAGTAACGTATGGAATAAGTTGCCGCAGACAGAAAAATGTTCAGGAAGTAGGAATTGAACCCTGTTAGAATAATTAGATAATTGCTTTTGGACAAACCTAACTTGGTGGTTGCAGACCACTGTAGTGAAGACCATAAAAGGCAGCTGGTAGGCAATTCAGTAAACACACAACAAAAACACATAAAACCCAATTAGGTTGATTGCAAACTATAAAAATGTGGATCGTGAAACCATGAAAAAAGACTCCGTCGAAGTGTTTGTTTTGAACTAGATTAGACGATTAACCAGAAATCGTTGAAAAAATTTGAAAATTAGCATGTTTTGGGGAGTACCAGTTAAGCGTAACAGCCTAAACTTGGACACACTTTATAAGTTCCCAAAAAGTTTTAAAGACGCTATATGGAAAAAATCTTTTTGTTTGAGTTCTGTTAACTGCTCATACCAGCACTAGAAAACAAGTAGGAAGCCTGTTCAAGTATTTCGAAACCATCCATTTTTCTGGACTTACTCGGCTTGTGTTAGCCATTACGGGTATCTGTTGCATTCCCTAAGCCATCACCTTTCGCATGAATGTTTTAAAGCTTGAACCTTACAGATCCGTTTCAGTACGTTACAAGCATTTGTGCGTCCGATTTAATGCTGTTCGAATTGAAAAGTGCGCTCCACAGGTTTCAGGTAATACCACCGGTTGGTGTTCTGGACACAGTTTTCTGACAAAGTAATTTTTTCGTACGATTGCCTTCACACTACTTAGTTTACATGCATTAATCCCTGTTTGTATAAATTTTATTATATGGAAATTTTATCCATCATCCTGTTTCACTACTTTATGCAGCCTCAACAAAGTTTTCCAGATGTGGTCATTTGGATGCTGTCTGGAGGACAGAGAAAAGCCTACTATCGCATTCCAGCTCATATGGTACTGTACAGCAGTAATCCGCTTTATTCTGGCATGTACTGTGGAGTACCACAGACCTTGAACTTTAAGGTAACTCCCGAAAATTCTACATTCATTTTTATTTTGTCTTTCGTCAGTCTGGTACTTGAGGTGGTTTGTTAATAAGTTTCTTGTAGTGCAAATCAAATTAAATACTCTTCTACGCCACGTTTTATTTCTGAGAAGTTCGCCAAACATTAATTAAAGGAGTAGGAGTTTCTGAATTGTTGGAGTTACCCAAAACATAAAAACCATTACTATCGCAGTCATACTATGATATTTTGTTACGTTTTTGTTGTACCACTGTACACTGTAGTGTTTACCGAATAAGTCGGTTAAACTACCTAAATGATATGCTTTTATATTTAAACGAAGCAATTCGTCTCACAAAAAATTCATCATTTGTTCTTTCAGCAACCAAAACTGAAAGAGGAGAGTGAGAACAAATATTTACGCGCACCTGTACAAATCAGAACGTTAATTTGGTTGGGATTGGACAAAGATCAAGACACCTGGACCGGATTGTTGCAGGAGGCAAGCCCGAAGGTCGTTGCCGAAACCGTAAGTATCCAAAGATTTTCAGATCTGGGACAAGCGTTAAATTCTTACAACATGTAACATTCTATGAAGGCGGAGTATAAACCTCACAGTTACCAAGGACAGCTTACAACAGCCGGTTGAGTTTCACTCGATTATTTTACTATTACCACGCTTTTATGATTGTTTGCTCAGGAGAAATAATAGATTTTGATTGTGATACCTAGGTTTGACTTTAGATTCCTAGTGTCGGTGAGATTTTCCTGCCAGTCCCCTGCAAACTGACACGAAGGGCTGGCGTTTCATTTTTATGAGCACAAATAGTGTGTAGTTGTCCTAGTCCCCACCGAACTTTCAGTCTAGTCAGTGACAACGTGTTAACACAATCACTATGGCTTGTCCTGAAATGAGTATGTCGATCTCAGTAGTTAAACTTACGAGAGAAGTGGATCCAGTAGGATTGAGTGACTAAAGTCACCGGGTAGATGATGGAGAAATCATAATCCAAACTTGCTGGTCTGGAGCTCATGACGATGCATAAATGAACCTTGCTGGTTTCCTTCTTTCCTTGAAGGTTTGAAATGATTCCGCCTGGCTGACTCTGTAATGTTGATAAGTTTGTCATTCTCAGCATGGTGTCACTGACGCCATGGTCAACATACGCAGTGGACAACTACATGATCCTGTTCAAACCCCACTGTGGACAGAATGGTCGTTAGTGAAAAACTCGAACAAGACTGGAACCCTACTACCGTGTACTTAACTTGGAATAAAATAAGCCAACACAAAAGATGTGTACCGGAGTCAGCTTTGAAACGATTATGCGATAGATCCACGATGGTGTACGAACTCTAAATAGTTTTTACGGTTCGTTAAATCACAGTGGACACGCCGGTTTGGAGGTTTTCTTTTGTTTTTATTTGGTCAACTCCCACAGATACTTTATCTCTATGAAGGCCATTCATTTTAACATGACTCACCTTCAGGGGAGAAAATTCAGTTTCGATTTATGTTTCTCGTTGGTGGTTGACCATGCGAACAGCCGATAATTTTATGAACAGTTATAAGCATAGACATATGGCATTTCTACAACAAAATTTTCAAGGCTGGAATATTCTAACCTGTCCCATCGTGTTTTAATTTATTCAGACATGAACAACTTATCGTGCGAATCTCAGAATTCTGGAAGCAAACTAATAACATTTTAAACCTTTCAACTTGAAAATTTTCCCCTTCATTAGAACGAATTTGATTTGAGGTTGTCTCCGGCTGGAGCTCGTCAGTAGTACGTATCCTTGTTCCGGACGCTATTTGAGCTCCGGTCACACTTTCATGAGGTGTTAGTCACAGGAGAACGAGGTTAAGCGTTTGCATTTGATAGTTCAAGGGTGTTTAATGTGAAATAAGTGGTGTTTCGGTCAACATGGTTGTTGAAGTCCCGACCGTGGTATACATAGGCGCTACCGGCAAGCTCTAGCAAAAACAAAACCTGCTTATAAAGACTCGTTTCGAAAAGAGCTGGATTAAGAAGCCTTGATTAGTATGAAAGCCGCATCGACTTGTGAGTTGTGCTCTACTCGTATCAGCCAAAGTCCGTACTTTGTAGCAGCTACAAAAATTCAATGATTTTTTCACCCGGTAGAATAGCTGTAATTGTTGGGCATCGGTTGATAGTTACTGGGTCTCCCTTCGAGACCATCGAGAAGTATGAACACTAGTTTAACTGTTTATTACAGCGCAAACAACAAAACGAGCTGTTTTATTTACCGCTTCTGGCATACATATAGGATCCCCTTATAAGTGTCCATCGAACAAAAGCTGGTCTGCATATAAGTACCACTTTTGACATTTTCCGAAATTGTTTACATAATTTTGAACAGCACTGTCCTTGCCCAATTCTACCGCTTTACAAAGACTACTGAGTCTCTTAAATGTGGGTTGGTGGTGACTCCCCAAAAATGTTTCATCCATTTGTGTCGATGGGATACACGGATCACAACCCTGTTGCCAAGATGAATTTGTCGACAGCACAAGCAAAGCGTCATATGACACTAGCAAAAGAAGAAGTAAATTGATGGTCGAATCTGCCTGGCTGATGTATAAACAGTTTTACATGTGTGGGGTCTAGATGAAATTTACATTGAAAGACAGCCGAGTACTCGTGATATCTGCAACTTCGTAACTTCTGCCTCACTGAACCAGAATTTCCACGTTAGTCTACTATTAACTGATTCAGCCGTGATCACCGCTAGACTAAGTGGAAGCCGTGTTAGTAACAACACACCAACCGAACTATTAGTGTTTAGAAAGTCTGTCTCCAACCAAGTCTACTTTCGTCGGTGATTTTAGTCACGTCGATGTTTCCGGGTTACTCCGAACTATACGGCACGTGTTCCAACTTGACGTTGTTAATGCTGCTTGCCATCTGCGCACTTTTATTAAAATAAGTCCGACTCGGAATCCGCGGTTGGAGATAGGTAACTTCAACTGTCAACTTGGTGACCATCTCGCTGTTCCACCCGTCGACAACTTTCTGATCCATGTAGACAGAAATGACACCTCGACCGTCGTGATCTACGGTTCATCCAATTGCAAGTATTTTGGCATAGAGCATTTCATACATTAAAGAATAGCTTGTTGGTTATTGAGCCACTGAAAAAAAATGCATCAGCGAGCTCCTTGGCAATGCAACTGACTATCACCATAGCATCCAGGTGAATAATATGCAATATTGGCTAACACAGTTAGTTTTGTGGTTTGAAATAGTCGTTAACACCCCATTCAAATGCTCCTTATCAATACCAGTTTCACCCTCCACCTCTTGGTAATCGGCTTTGGCCAAGCGGTGCAACCATTATGCATGTTGGCTTATTAACGATGAGCCCCGTGAAACCTCTGTCCCTTCATTAAAATGATTTTTACTACTGCATCCCTGATAACGACCGTCCATATATACTGAGACCACCAACAGTTGGGTGAAGCCACATAATGGTCAACCAACAACGTGGTCACGAAATATGAAGATCCTAACTGTTCCACTGAGCAAAGTTTGTAGGTGGCACCTGCATGGATGGGGTCCTCGTGATCGCTCAAACCACTGGTTAGAGACGCTATCCAAAATGGCGGTGTGTCGCAGTCAATGGTGTACCTGTATCCATACCGTTTCTAGTTCTTCCGCTTAATGTTCTTTTAATATTTTTCAAACTTCTTAGTAGGGTTTTCTTCCAGGATATTCCACGTCGCTGTTGAGGTGAGCGGCGGCTCGAGTCACAGTACCTATTGGTCAGGCTTATGGCTGCTATGAGGATGATGCTGATGTTGAACGACCGTCCAAGGTGGTGCCATTTGCCCATAATGTCTCGTTATTCTTAAGTTGTTGGTCAGAAATCATGCTGAAGATACAGTGAACAAAACTTGTCAACGATGGTTATATACTCGCCAGAATACATGATGTAACGAATAAAAACGGAAATAGTTGGTTTTTAGGGGTCGAATCGAGTAGTTGCTGAATGGCACAATTTTGGTCAAATAGGTCAAGAAGTTGGGACTGTTTTAATCACTGATGGCCGGTTTTGTGAATCTAACAACGACGTTGTGTCTGTTCATATTTCCATTCGGGTGTCTTTCAGCGTTTCGTAGGTTGTTGGCGTTGATTGGTTGAAACTCGACTAAAGGATATTCATCGGAATATATTCTCACTTGCAATGGAAATGCGCTGTTCATCGGAGTGTTACCAAAGAAGAGTTTGGTTACAAAAATGGAGCAATGTCACGAACTAAATAGCTCATAGAAAAGCGGACGATACGATTGTGCTGGAGTTTCACCAAAAATAAACTAGAATTATTGGTGACCGGTAAAACTGCACATCCCGCTGATACAAATCAGTGATAGTGCATTGTGTAGTATTTAAAGAACAGCTAGACATTACTTGCGTGGTTGATGTTACGCAATCCATGGCTTTCGCCGAGGGTGGTCTTTACAGAGGGATTATTGTGAGGATGTGGGTGTAAGAATTAAATTGGTAAAATGTCTAATTATCAGCCGACATACTAAGAGTGACTATCAATAGACTGTCAAACACAGGTGACGTAATAAACAAGTTAAACATTCAAGTCTGCTGGATATGAACAAGTAATGATGTAGCTAGTAGAGAGGACTTGACACAGATCGATAGACACATGTTCGATAAAATGCATGACTAGAAACTGAGAGAACAGAAACGTAATTTATTATTAGTTTGTAAGAACACGTGGGGACTGTTTATCATATGGACCGTTTGACTTAAGTATGAGTGCAGTAGATGTGAAAATTTGAGTAGTTTTCCTTTTTGCACAGCTCCTGTCGGAATTGGCAGACGTTGACCACCTCAATTATATACCCAAGTGTCTTTCCATATACTCTCTTGTATATCACAGGAGCTCTTTCTTAAAGTTACGAGTGTGATTGTTAAGTATCAAGTATTTCCAAATTGCGTAGCTGAAGGCGCTGCGTCGACCAGTGTTTGTTGATGCTTTTAAATAAGGTGTCGTTTACATACACGCCCTATCTAGCCTTGAAAGTACTAGTGAAGTGACATCTAACCAACAATTCAGACTGAGGAGCAGCTCATGCTAGATACAAATAACGCCGATCGGCTGTTGTTTAACACAGGAGGATATTGTTGTTACTTCGTGTATACCTTAGTAGGGACACTATAACGGCTTTAGCCCTTCAAATCTGTTAGGTAAAACAGTGAGAAAGATAGGTCTATTCGGAACAGTAAAATTTCTTTGTGTGTACATTAGTTTCTTCACATGCCATGTGTCAGAGGCTTTTATTTAATATTTTTCCCTATCCATTCCTAGACCAGTTTCTTTTCTCGAAGTTACTAGCATTGCTAATCACCTTCTTGTCGTATCCTATGAAACTGACTAGACAGGACACACGGATGATTAATGTAAATTAGCAGTTACCTAGATTGTTCTCCACACTCAGCCAGATATTATCAACTCCTCATGCACGTCCTACACACGATCGCACTATGCCAAGCCCACGCAAATCATATTTCGTAAAAGCGGAATAGCTGTGGGTTGCAATTTGCACTGTGTGCAGTGATGGGCCTGACGAAGCGCAATAGGGTTTAGTCGAGTTTTTGGTATATGCCGTGCAAAGAAGGGACAGATTTGGATAGTGTGAATGTAATGTCGACATGCGAACCGTATGTTCGTAGAAAGCAGGGTTAGAGAAAGATGGCAGTTTTTAGCATCCCTGTGAAAGTGGTCGGGTTAAAACAACCCTTAACAAAAAAGATAGTTCTCTTCTGGGGACAACAACTTGGGAGCTTTCCACTTCCGCTCGTAATCCATGTGGGTCTAGTAACTTTTCCACCATCTTTAAGCAAAATACGATGAGACTGAAATAGCGTGGGAATTCTGTTAAATCATTCCGTAAGTGTAACTTTTCCACAAGAGAAACATAATAAAACAAGAATGAAGTAAACTACTTGGCGCTGTACGAAGTGCGGTGTTACTGGGGATCGAATCACTTGAACAGACGACACAAAATTTAGCTTATGTCATCATGGTAAGGGCCTGTAGGTGGAGGATAAGTGGTCGGACGATTGTGACACAGTCTGCTCCTGACAGAGTGGAGGCGCGATCCAGAAATACGGAATGAAGTACTTTAGGCTTGAATTCTGGTCTCAACATGTTAGTCTGATCGTATGTTGGGAACAATCTCATTGGTCGACGATATGAACGTCTTACCCCTACTTCCTGTTTGAGGATTTTTACCTTATTTATAGTATACACATATGTGTATTGATCATCTCACATATGGTTGGGAAATGCACTTCATCTCAGTTTGTCCAGTGGTTGCAGTAGAACGTCCAGGGAAACCACCTTCCTATGATCAATTGATTGAAAGTGAATTTCACAGTGGTATCCCTCAATTATTTACATCACACATTAAACACAACAAGGGGGTCGGACCAAATTGTGACTCCAACACAGTGCCCCCGTTTTACTCACAACAGCGTTATTTTAGTGCGAACTTCAAGCCAGTCTTATCGTTATGAATAAATTTCATAAGTTCCTTCGGAATAATGTGTCCAGTTGATGAGACTGGCTTTACTCGCAGTTGCAGTTCATGGCCACAAAGAAAGGAGCCTTTATAAATGTTGACAGGATATCATTATGTACACATCTCCGATTTCCTTAAGAAATACATATCCTTCAGGACTGCACGCATAATTATTTCCTCGGAAGTTCCAAGACTTCCGCAGTAAGTAAAGCGACTTCACGTGAAAGAGAAATATACCTACCACTGACGGACCTCAGCGGCACGGTGGGACTGTGTTTAGTAGGTATTTTATAACGCAGAACTGTTTTGATTTTCAGAACTACGGCATATTAATCCATTTTAGGACCAACTTCATGCTAATGAGTTACTCGAAATGTCCTTTATTTTTAGTACGAAAATCAAGCATGTATTGCGAAGAGGTGGTTAACCACTCGACCTCCACTCACCCGACCAGCATGGTCAGATAGTACTGGCAAGATAGAAATGAAAAAAGAATCCTTTCAGCCACCCCCAGGTTGGAAATGGGATGGAGACTGGTTTGTAAACCTAGAAAAGTCGGTTCTCTACAAAGAAGTAAGTGTATGATTATGTTCTCACTGGATCACAACACAAGCAGTTGAACATCCATCTTTAACTGAACACCATACCTTACTGATAACGATATACACCTGTCAAAATTACATACGAACGTTGTCATTCTCAAATGCAACAAATGCTAAGTGTGGTTTCGAAGTTTATTTTTTGCAGTGTACTTGACAACTTTTAATGGAAACGTTATGCAAAAATACAACTAATTTCAGGATGCTGGGAAATCAAGTTTTGTTGAAGAACTTTATTATAATGAAGCCCGTACACCAACCACCTCTTGGGTACCCACGGAAACACCGTACACTGACCCTCAAGGAGACCCACGGGATCCGCCAGAAAAAATTACGTTACCAGAGGGCTGGGCTTGGGAGGGTGAATGGACGGTCGACTTGAAACGGTGCTGTGATGAAGAAGGCTTCGAGTACGCTACCAATTCGACCGAAGAGAGTTACATGGCTACTGAAAAACTCCATCACATGTTCCGGCGAAAGCGATTAATACGTAAGCGCGTTTATGGCGAAGCTGCGCACGAAGTGAAACAAACAGTGAGTTTTGAAATTATTGATGCAACGAACGAGACATCGTTCGATTTCGTGATGATAGTCGACTGAGCCAATTGATTATCATAAATAGTTGACTACCAATTTAATCAAAGATAGTTAAGTTGTTTGGCTTTTAGAAACGTTAGAACGTTAACGGGAGTTGGAAAAACGCACTGTTCATTAAATTGACCGGTATGAAATTGCCTAGCACAGTTAGGCACAATCTGCTGAATAATCGTAAGGAGTTTCAGCACTACCCAGAGAAGCAAGTTTTCATCTGCATGAGAAATACTGTTTTCTGTCACTATTGATGATTCGTTATTATTAAATTAAGCCATAAAATGGTTACGTGTGGCGGCCATATGTATGACTGTAAGCTACGTAATTTGCATCATAGGGTTTAGGCTCCAGACAAAAAACGTTCACATCGCTGTTATAACTCAGAGAAGTAAAGTAACCATAATTAATTAAATCCTCCAGACGTTTGGGCATCATTCCCTCATATCCAAAATTTTATTCTGATGTGACAGTCAACGGTTTAGAAAGAGTTATTTTTTAATTTAGACAGTAAATCTTTCAAGTCCATAGACTTTCGACCGTCAAATTATGAAGAAGTAGTTGCAACCAAAGTTAGGACTATCTTGTCAGAAAGATACCTGAGTACATTCCGACATTTCATCTTAAATTGTAACCAGCAGAAACACTTCAAGCGTTCATCAGGCAAACTACTTAAACCTTCATATGATTTTTTAAGTTTTATATTTCTGCTTGTTTTTGTAAGTAGTTTGCGGATGAAGCGCTGTTGTGAAAAAGATCTATTGGGTTTGTATCGCAAGCCAAGTTTTACAGACACTGCGGGAATAAACCATTTTGGTGGTTCGGCATCGCTGCCTGCAATGAAAAGTATATTCCAACTGGTAGACTCGCATTCGTAATTCAAAAGATTTTTTGTTGAGAAATAGTTGTAAACCTCATGAACAAGTTATTTACTTACCAAATGGGGACATCTCGTGGCCTCTGTTGGTTCTCACTACGGTTTGTAGTATGGGTTACAACTAATTGAATTTTGGTGTGCATCTTTTTTGAAAACCTTGATGGAATGATCATATTATTTATCACTTTTCATGGTTAATAACGTTTTAATTCGTAAATGTTGTTAGGTTGTCGGCAGCATTATTGACCAGAAAGTGGTACGTGAATCATTTTTGTGTGCGATTAATCTGATGGACAGTTTTTGATTTTCAGTTGAGCCCAAATGTGACTTTGCAATTTTATGTTTTAATAATGTCTGAAGCGTTTGACATGAAATTTTAGTAAACACTGTTGCATGTGATGATTGTGGGTGTCTTGATATTCACAGCGAAATGATTGACCATCATCACATCTTAATCACTCAGTCCCGGAACGCAGAACTCGGCCTAATTGCATGTGTCCCTATGAAAGAATGTCTGAAGTGATTAATCACTACACTGAAATGATGGTATGACGACCACGTCCTGTAAATCTGATCCGTACTTGCAACCTGTGTCGATTTTTGGTCCGACGTACGTCATCCTTGTCTTCATAATCAACACCATCACTATTGTCTTCTTCTTGTTCGTCATGATCATCATCAGCATCCTTTTCAGCTTTGAACCGTACCCCAAGGTATAATGGCTCAGGCCTCTGGAAGTACAAACCGGCACATGCGAACTAAAATGTAAATTATGAAAAACTTTCAAACGAATGTGAGATAAATTGAAGGAATCAGACTTGATGTGCTCAGCGAACGATATATAGATATTTTTCATAGGAACTTCAGGCCCAGGGTGTGCAATGAACCATCGAATACACTAGCTACAGAATTTCTTGTCACATTTAACTCTTTTATTTTTGTGCTTCAGCTATTTATTATAATGTGTAGCCACTAGCCATCCAGTAAGCAAGAATTTCTATCACAAACCTTGAGCTTGACCTTCAGCCGGACACGTGCACCCACGACACCGTTGATGCTCTGAAATCCATTTAACCTTTCCAACATTGTATACAGTCAAACAGGCTTGTCGAGTACGAAAGTATGCTGACAAATGTCTACATCCTACAGGCACAAATGCAAAACACTGGTCGTGTGCTCTTCGATTAGTTGATCCGTTGCTCAAGTCAAACGTGTTATTTGTGTCCTCGTTTAATGTGAACGGGTTGACAGTCCGTACTTAACTAATAAACGCAAGAGACGGTCACAAGCCAACATTTTAAAGAGCGACGGAACGTATGATTATTACGAGATGTTAAACAGGGTTACAGGTCATACATATTTTGAGAAGACTAAGTTACTTCATGGAAAACCTTACGGCTACGCAGTGCTTGCTGGGCTTCCTTACCAGTTGTGATGAGCACGCTCAGTGGACTGTTCGAGTAGAGATCAGCCACATGAGAGTTGGTTCAGTGTACGTCTAGGTATGCGTGCGTAGCCAATGCTCAGTATAAAGGATCGCTTTAATGGGGATCGAATAAATCATTGAGGGCTGAAATGAAAACAGTGGTGTTTAGCCGATCAGTAATGAAATGATGCGGTCGCATAACAGTGCAAAACTTTATCCGTGATGCAGAATTTCCATTGTGATCAAATTTATTGCTCGTCTTATCATGTAGACAAATCGGTGTACTGTAGGCTGAAATAAAAACGATTTGTCATACAAAATGCACATATGTACATAATGTTCTGCTGTGTCATTCTGTAACTGCTAACCGCTGAAATTCACAGTCATTCGGTATTGAGTGTGGCCAAAACTGAGCAGTGTAACAACTGCATCATAGTATGTTATACTGAGCGTCATATCTAACCACTTATTTTCTCTACTGTCACAGGGTGCTCGTCTGTCTATGCTGGTAAGTTTTTACGGATTGACTAGACAGTGCCATGTTTATAGAAACGCCAGTATCACATATAATGCCCCCGTAAAATATGTCATTTTTTACATTGTCGGATGCACGTACAATTACGTGGTACTTAGCCAACTATTCAATCGTTGCTCAACCAGCTGTGTTGAAGGGTGATTTATTCAGCCGGTCCATAAGCCTATTGACTTTTATAGCTGTTTTCTAATTTACTGAGACTAAAAGCAATCATTTGCTATTCATTTGCGCTCACAGAATTTTTATAAATTCTTAAAACGGGTTCTCAAAGTATGCTTAAGAGTTAACTGAAAATGCCTGATTTTCTACCGGGGAAGAGGTCAAAAAATATAGCGGCATGCAGACAACCCTAATTTGCTGTTTAAATATGTCGTCTGAGAGTTATATTCTGACAGACAGGTTTGAAAAACTTTCGATATTTCGAGGTTTTTTTATATGGTTTTTCGCTAACTGTTCACTTTCGGCTGTCAAAATTGTTTTCACCTAAGTTTTTGGTATGTGCGCGTATAAATATGCACAACGTCTTACCTTTTGCTAACTTCGGTTGTTGATAACGCCTAGTCCCTGTTTCCACGACACATCGAAGAACTTGAAGCTAGTTAATTTGTGCCGTTTGTTTACACAATTTGCAAATGCATGTTTCCAAAGTTGTATAAGCGCAAAGGAAAACTAACGATAAACTAACCTTTCACAACGAAACCCGTACTTATATGTGGAAGAAAACTGTGAGTAGAAAATCGTCGTGTCAAAAAAACGCACAGGAACTTCAATCCTCGGAAAAATTACAAACCTTCCCAACCAAGAAGCAAAGAACAAAGAAGAAACTAATTTCTTCGCCTCAAGAAAATTACTGTAAAACGGCATTGTAGTTGTAAGTCAAAAACGACCTTGGGAAAAAATGAAACCCCTGTTCTCTTGTAGAAACGTTTCAAGTAATCTAATTAGTTGGCCCACGTTAAAGTAATAATATCGAGCTTTCAGAGCATTGTACTCTGAAGGTGACTTCAGATTCAAGTTCTGCGTTTAACAGTTTTCCATCACAACACAATGTATGTACTGTTAAGGAGATTAAATTCGTATGCCTGATCACATCACTTGAGGCCGTCTGTGGTTTGTTTGGTTTTCGAGAAGATTCTAAGCTTAGAATCCGTCATATGGTGTTCCGTTTTTTTGTTAATTCATTTCTCTTTCGCTTGGTGCACTTACAACGTTCTTCTAATACACCACACACAATGTCGACCACAGACCTTGGGTATCAAGCCACATACTAATACATATAGTTAGGAATGACTAGCTTTTAGTCAGAAGTATTTATTTTGCTTCAAAACTGAACTTACTTGACTTAGTCTGGGTTGCATTGTTCACACCTCCTTTGCAGGATAGCATGTCGCCTGCACCAGCTGAAGAGTGGGAGTATGCCTTTAATTTTGATTCCAAATTTCACACAAAAGAAAGAAATGTGGACATGGTACGGCGTCGAAGATGGCATCGTTTTTTGGTCCCTAAGGGTGAAGGAGCGACCAGTTATGTGATGCAACTCGATGAGGGAAGCACGCAAGCGGTAAGTGAGGAAATGATCGGGATGGATTTCGTTACGAATTTTCAACACGGTCAGCCACTTCACGAATCGTTGACCGTTAGCGTTGACCGTTACCTGTGAACCTTAATCGAAGCATTCTCTGATTAAACGGAATATTTTTCATCCTTCATTTAAGTTATTTGTCCAATTTGAGGTTGTGCTGTAATTTTACAGGGTACAGTAGCACAGATAACGGGTATTACACAAGGCAGTCAAGGTATTACATCTAGACTCCATAAAGTAATGTTTGTTATAAGATATACGATTTTTCAGTTCAACTTCAGCGAGTTTAAAGACGACGAGATAATGATAACCAAGATTATGGTGGCAATAAACTAATAAGACTGGTTACGTCAGGAGCTCAGCATGTTTGGTTTGACGAACCCGATTGTGGTTGATCGGTCACAACCTAACAGGTCCAGTCATGATGGTTGACCAGAAGACATCACATTTTAGTTATATTGCAATGGAGGCTTGTTACTACAGTGGCCCAGTGTTTCGCTGTACTGATATCACTTCGAAGGTGAGGATCATTTTGCCATTATTCTTTAACTTGTTACATGTTCTGGTTCAATAACTTCAATGCACATACGGTAAAACTGCTAAGCGTGCTCATAAAATCTTCAAATTTGCTATCCAAATTGAAATAACAGATAGAAATTGAAAATATTGAACTTCTATTGTGATAAATCTCCATGTGGTTCCAACGTTGATGTGAAATAATCATGCAGCTCGCGGTGGTAAACAAACGCTGTTCAACAGAAACAATCAGGTCGTTGACTTTGTCTAAACTCAAATGTCCTTACAGTGGAATTGTTGAGTATGATTGACATGCTGTCTTCTCATGAGGTGATTGGAGAAACCAAGTACCATCCACACCGTTCATAAGTGGGGCCGTGCTACACCATCTTATAAAATGGCAAACCTTAATGTACAATGTAAAGAAGACTAGCTTGGCACTTTCGATGGTTGGTCTCTGACCTGAAAAATCAGAGAAAATTGTATAAACATTCTCGTTGGTCACGAACTCCCGTGGCTGGGTGGATTTGCCTTCGGCTGTGAAGGTCCTTCAGTCTGCAGGGCTGCACCTGTTGCAACGCCGTAGCGGAATCATTAAGATACTTCCGGCTTTTGCTTCCCAATAACGTTCCACACTCTCGGCTCTATCACTGCGTACTGTCAATTCCGCCGTTCAGCTCAATTTTGTTTCAATCCCCGCTGGCGATTATCATCTTGTGCGGTGGACAGTTACAATACAGACTGAAGTCGCTACGTGGAACCTAGACCATATTCGAAGTCTCGACTTCATCGTAAATTGGTTAACTACGATGTGGGAACACTTATTTGTATTGATCATCAGGCCACTTTAGTTCTTCTGTTAGAACCCATCTCTCTGAACATTTCTGTCCCAAGGAATTGCGTATCCAGCACTACAACACTGTAGTAATTCTTCAGTACTTGTAGATCGGTTTGAAGTGCCAACTTGGCCTATACTTATGTAAAGATGTGTCTCTAGAGCCACGCCAAGTAGGTTCTTGAATTGTACTGAGAGCCACTGCAGAATTCATTGGTCCGTCACCTGTTAACTGACGTCATTCAGTTAACTTCATTGGACGGTATCAACACTAGCTGCTCTCCAAGAGGCTGTCTGGAAACCTAAGACAATCTGAGTCGGTTAACAGAATTCTGAACACGTTAGTCATTGGGCTAAATTGATCTACGTTTTGGTGGATCATCAAAACGCTGCCGGTTATGGAATAGGAGAAGATGGATATTTTTACTTGTTGTCGATACCACTCTGTATTGTTATTTATTGTTTAACACGTTCTACTTTTAACTTCGACTCTATTTTTAAGTCCCGCGTTTTTCGGTCGTCACCTGGGATTTTTGGGAAGGGATTATAGATTTCTGGTTCACGAACCATGTTAACTGAAACCTGTGTGGCACGCATGTAATGGCCCGAGATTCAAACTGGGAATTATTTTCCCGCACTTAGTTATTTCCCGTGCAGTGTGTAAAAATAGTCCAGTTGAAAAGCTATATCAAATTGCATTAACACGTGCACAAATGCCGCACCCTCACGGTTTACTCTTTACCTGTTCGTGGAAACCATTTTGTTACGATTAGTCTGGCCTACCATTGTTTTGCTGGCTTCTGCAACACATTCAATCACCGTCACTTCTAACGGATCAACAGTACGGATTTGTCCTTACAATAACGAAACGGAAGAGGTGCACCCTCTCAGGGGACCTCAATAAGCTTGTTGAAATGTATACTAAGTAGGCTAACCTGAGTGTTTCACTGAGTTAGTGACCGCCAGTCAGTCGGTTGATGACTAGTGGTATTCCGCTTTGAAAGAAGTTTTGAGCATGACTTTTCCAAACGATTGGACCATCGACTTTTCGTAAGTTACTGTCGACTTTCCACTAAGTTTGGATGATGTTCGGAAATCTTTAGACAAACAAAAGTGACTCTGAAACCACCGTCAATTAGCTCATGCGAAGTGATTTGTGTCGTAATCTTTACCACGAATTTGTTGAGTAAATCTGTCCGTCTATCAATTTTGTACTACTGTACGGGATTTTCGTCTCACTGCTGCACGAGTCTATTTGATTACATAGAATCCCATCTCGTATACTGTTAGGATTTTGCTTGCAATCTTCAAAAAAGCTAAAATATACGGCATCCCTACAAAAACAACCACGTTTGCAAATAGCTTCTATCTGACCATTTGGTTTTTTATTCAGGAGGAGAGTAAAAAACACAAAAAGGTAAGAATCGTCTGTTTGCAGTTTTTCCACTTCCTGATTAACTTCAGACGTTTAAGTTTGTGAATGAAATTATGAACTGTGCAAACAAAAATCAGCTAACCATATCGCTGTTTTTAACGAATCGCATACTTGCTTGCTAGCAGGGTCAAATTTGCACGTTGTACACGATTTTGGCACGATCCTAATCCCACTGTTGTACCAAAAGCACTCCACACGTTTACATATTTGCCTACATTGAATTACTGGATTTCACGTTTGCACAGCTTTTGAAGCTTGCATTGATATTTAATGAACGTGATGAATGAATGTGATTTCATTTTGTTCTGTTTCTTAAATTTTGATACATGATGCAGGTCGCTTGCTATACTTCAGTTCGTGGCATCTGTGGCCAAATAATAAAACCTAATGTGAAAAGCGTTTGTGATTTGAGTGTTGCGGCACATCTGCCTCTACAAATAACCTGGATGGTTGACTACCTGAATCCATTCATCCAAATCAACAGCATTCTGACTAGTAAACCAAGACATCTACAAAACAAGACGGGGTGTTTTTATAATCTGGGAAAATTACGTTCGTACACCTGGAAGATCTGTTCCGGTTTTTGGAAAACTGCGGGTCGACTTTTGCAAATGAAATGATCGAAAAGTGCTTGCGATGAAAAATAAAATCACCAACCTTTGTATGCAAAAATTAATTAAACCTAGTTTGTGAAAATATTTCAATTCTCTAATCTAGGTATACTTTTGCAGTCTCAGTAAGATTCCAGTCTGAGGGACTTGCTTCCAGTAAATGAGAGTTGGTTGCTGATAAATCACATAAATTCGCTTTGATTTAACTGCTTCCGATTTTGTCAATCCTGCTGGTTGCTTGTTTTAACTTTCTGGTAAAAATTTTTCGGTTATATGTAACTAGATAATTTCTACTATATCGCTTTATTTCATCCGTTTTGAGCGTGTCATATGAACCTTTTTCCTTACTTCACTCATCCTAATTTGCTTTTTGTTTGAAAGATCCGGGTTGTTGTTTCTTGGTAGCACGGTTATTGTGCTGATGAAGTCAAACGTGGTTTTAAATTTATTTCCTCTTCGCGTCTCAACAGTTTTGGGGTCGATTTAGATCTAAGGAGGTCAGTTTAACTCGGAACCTTTCTAATTCAGCAGCAAAACCACCGGATCCTGCATGCTTACATGCTTCATGTCCAGTTCGGTTGCATGCTGGTTCCAAGCTACTCTCCAACGTCCGTTTGAACTGTTGTTCGTAACAATATGTTCCCAGGGATCAATGTACCTCAAAAATGCAAATTCGCAAGTGGTTTCTGCAAATTCACAGCTCATATTTCTTATCTTCAAGCGGCAAATATAAATATTTCAAGGATTCCTTACACAACACCGGTTGGTCGGTCCATTCACCAGCGAAACACGTGATTAAAGATGACTTCAGTTTCACAGCGCTTATCTGCTTTCGACAGTCTTATCCATTCAATGAATTACACTATATTCGCATGACTAGTGCAACCATTCTACTATATGTTTGCATGCAGACCTATTTACCGTCCATGTTTGGAGAAGGTGACATAATTTGTAAAAGACGACCAACAGTGACAATAGTTGAACCTTTTCTGATATTTTTTCCATTTTTAGAAAGAAAATCTGGTGGTTCCAAGAGTATATCTACAATATGAGAGTAAGATGCTCGTTGATTTTAAGGGAATTCTTATCGTTGGGCTATGTATTCTCATTATCACTAATTTTGATTTTTCGTCATTATGCAAATGGCTGACAGTGCTTTAGTGATTTTATAGAAATAGTGTTAGCTACCAAGATGCCTTGACAACCAGCATAACTCATTGTGGAGCAAAAAAACGAACTAAAGTTTGCTGTTCCTCATGCTAAGACCACGGTTACGACGGTGAACAATTACCGGCAGAACTAAAGAGGTTGAATATTTTCACTTCGGTGGTTTCCACTTATCGCCTGCTCATTTTTAAATATTGTGCAGCAGATATTAACTTTCAAAACAGTGGACCTCGTGGTAACTCATTGGTAAGGAGGCTGACCAGTATTCACACCTTTCTGGGTCACCGATCGCCTAAGTTTTCTCTACTGCTCCTACCTAGGATTTGATGGCGTGGCAATGTGCGGTCCACGCATTCTGTGGGTTTTTCTATATTCACTTTGGCCTGTCACATCGTCAATAATGTCACTTGTCTACTACTTATTCGCTGGTCACTTCAGTAGAACGAAATGAAACACATTAGCTCTTGATATCTTAGTTTTTGGATTATCGAGTGGACATAACAGACATTGAGTCTCTTCTCAAAACGATCAGACAGTCTGTTCGCTGATCACAATGGAACGTGTTTGAGCTTACGAATGTGAGGTCAATGATAGTCTTCAACACAGTTGTCTCACGTGGGCAGATTTCGCATCGCGGCAAAGATATACACCACTGGTGAGCTTTATCAGAGGTGAAGTTCGAGTCTATTACTTTTCACTGGAAGGGGTTGGAAAAAAGTACACTGCAGATGAAAATCTGCGGCAAAGTGTATGATATCCAGTTTAGATTTTATATTCTGCCTACCAAATTTAGCCAAACGAACATAATACATTCTTGTATCAACAGAATACCACCTGATCCAATGAATCGTGAAACGAAAGCTTGAAATCTTATTTAGTGTGCCAACCTGCGGGTTATCTTTCTAGAATTACTAATCAAAAGCGCGAATATCAGAGAGGGTGAATGCACGAACAGTAAAATTGACCAAAAACCTGTATTGGCATGCACTTGCACAAACCAAGCCACACATTCCCAGTCTGAAAACATACATTATAAGTAGGATGGGTAGTAAATCGGACTATCGAACCTTCAGTTGTGCAGTACTTACAGTACTTCTAAATCTTCAAAAACTCAAAAATAGCCTGCGGCTGTATGCGGACCACGACGTCTTCCGAAGGCTTCAGGTCAAATATTATTGCCTGTGTTATGGTCTCCATCCCAAGTTTCCGTGGCGTAATTTCTTTTCAATAATGGTTGATCTCACGATAAATCAATCATAAAGACGTCAACTTTCAAGCATACAGTTTCTGGGTTCATCAGTGGTTGCAGACAATTTGGATAGCCTGGTAGCTCACGCGTGACTCAAGATGTCACACGGCAACAAGCGACGGGTGCAAAGGGTCTAGCGCTACGGCTGTCGATCGTGTCTTCAAGGAAATCGATGTATTTTTCTGGTTAGAATTCAATTCACTAAGTGGTGGTAATTCATTCATACTCTTTTATCTAGTCCTTATGTCAGACTTGTTTTTGACCGGTTGATTAAAAAGTTATGGAATGTTCTACCGTATTTAAAAGTGATACCAATCTTGTCTTTTGAGATATACTTGTTAGAAGATTTAGGATCTAGTATTGTACAACTTACTGCTTATTTTTTTATGAGAACAAGTGAACACTGGCGTTTGAAAACTGTGTTAGAAAGAAGAAGTAAAACAGAAAACGAAGTCAGAAAACGACAACCCACATTACATCGTTGAGATAGCTCTTAGCAAAAATTGAAATATTTTTGTATAAGAACATTCTAAAAGAGATCATTGACTGAAACTAAATTGTGATACATGGTGGTTTAACTTATTATTGGCGGTTTACTTGCTTACATCTCTAATTGGAAACTTTGACGTCAGTTCAAGTTACGTGAGTTATATAAGTTTGGTGGATTAAGTAAAAATATTAGGAGGTTAGCCTATTCACAACCTCACGTGCTCAACTTAAAATGTTCACTTTCAAGCAGGTATTAGGGTTTGATTTCAATAACTAACCAAGTTACTTGATAGACAACTCATACTATTGGCTGAGCAATAAATATCAACGCTGCTTTTGTGAAGGTATCATCCTGTCTTTTAATTGCTTACTTAAAAGTGAACGGTTGGTTGCAACCAACTCCTTCTGTTGTCTATTTTTATCTAGTTGCACCACAAATGTAGTTAATGAGTTGGAAGAAATTCTATTAACTTTCTTGGTTTTTAGAATCACACGATTGGCAAATGCGTGCCTACATATTTCAGGCACGCAATCTTCTGGCTGGCGATCAGACTGGCATGTCTGATCCATACGTGCTATGTTCTTTCGTCGGAATGTGTCAGAGCACGGAAATGCTCCAGGGCACCATTTGCCCAACGTGGGATGAAACTTTAATATTTGATCACATAAGTATGTGTGGGGCACCAGACAGAATTATGAATTGCCCCCCGCCCGTGACTATAGAGGTCTTCGACTGGGAGAAAGTCGGTTCGGATAACTTTCTGGGACACTGTGAGGTATGTGTTCTTCTTGTACAGCTAAATTTGGTTTACCAAAACAAACATGCCAAAGTTGTCTGATCACGACTTATGCTCACTCTATTGCAGGTGTTCCCGTTCATCCAGCTAGACCCTCAGGCGCAATGGACCCCAATGTTACGGTGGAACAAAATTAAAAAGGGCTCACGTGATGGAGGTGAACTTTTGGCCGCCTTCGAATTAATTTTGGTAAGTTGATTAAAACAGACAGGCTGATAGGCTGTTCGAAGTGAGTGTTTTCATGATAAAAGCGCCAATCACTTACTTTCGGAACAAGGTTTGGTATTGGTTCAACACCGCACCTACTATATGCAATCCTTACATACACTGGCACACTACTCTCAGTTAATGACAATCTAAATGAATAGTTCTTTGAACCAGCGTTCTGGAAAATGCGGAAAACTACTATGGAGGCTTTTGAGTTAGCAAAATGAAATTGACTTTGATATTCTACTTGACGTCAACTGGTTAAGGTGACAGAACAGAAACCAGATCGGCAACCGAGAGTTTGTAAACAGACAAATTATCCTACAAACATCATCATCCAGTGGAGGGTGTGATTGGGCGTACACTTTTGACGTGGGGTGAGACTCGAAATTTAAGAGGACTGTCCCACGCTAGTCCACAACGACGTAAATTGGTCATGTGTTGGTAAGTGTGCATAAGTCAACAATCCATCCCTTTTTGCTTCGCTTACGATTAACCTTTATAAATCAGGGGACTGTTCTGTAAGGGACAATAACAGTTAATAGGCCAGCCCATTTTTGTGTTTCACCCGCTACTAACCAACGGCAACGGACTAACACTTGAATACTGTTAAAATTTTGCTTCATTATTTTCTTGTTGTACTTACAGCTGGACGGTAGAGACCCACCGGTTCCTCCACCTCGTCGAGGAGACTTGTATCGCGTGCCTGACAAAATTCGTCCCAAATTGAAGCGTATGGGAATTGAAATTCTATGCTGGGGTATACGTAACATGGCAAAATATCAGCTCGCCAGCGTGAACAAGCCGTCAGTGCAGTTTGAAATTGGTGGTGTGGTGTGTGAATCGGAGATAATCAAAAGCATGAAAAATTGCCCAAATTTCTCCAACCCTCGTCTGTTTGTGGAAGCGATGTTACCAGAAGAGGCCATCTACATGCCACCGCTTAACATTTCGGTTAGAGACCACAGAGCGTTTGGACAAAAACCACGGGTTGGAATTCATGTGTTGAGTTCTCTATCGGTCTACCAGGTCGCGCCGAGAACGACTGACATTGATCCCGTGCTTCAAATGAAAGGTAACTTTTATCCAGACTGAAATGTGTTTACCCCTTTCAGTAAGGCGAGCAAATAATTATTGGGCTACGGATCTTTTAGTACGTACTTTGTTGAATCCATAAACATCTACCACCAACACAATACACATGTGTAGAAAAACTCAAGGCCGATAATTGAGGGATACAAGGATAGAAACATCAAGGTCACATTGCATACAAACAGCTGCTTCTCTTCACTGACGTCATTTTGGCGTAGGCTGGCTATGCCATCTCGTTTTATTGCCGTTCGGTATCGATTTCTTTATCATATTGCTTCACAAGCTGTGTAAGCTAGCCTTGTACTGATCCGATTTAGCCAGGTCTTTCAAATTTGGGCACTGATGTTTACAAGAAATTTCCTATTTTAAAGAGAATTCAAGTCGATCTACCTGTTAAACCTTTGGACGAGGCTTCTGTCTAGTTAAGTAACGTTACTTTTCAGTTTATCCTCACTGATGCCTAAAACTGACTGTCATATTTGTAAACCTTCAGTTTGAAAAATCTTTAACCGGTGTTACCGAAGGAGTGAATACAATTTTGCAGTACGACTCAGTAGCTCGGTATGTAAACAGCACTCGCTTAAACAGAAGCTAAGTTTTAAGAACACACGTTCCTGAACGAGGTAAATCTACAACTGTTTTTACTTTTCTACTTTCACAGAATCTGTAGCACCTATCATATGTCATTTCTTCATGTGAGCCTTCCCAACCAAGTCTAGCACTCTGAATTTCGTTTACCGGATGAATACAAGCCATTCGATGTTTGTGCTATCATTGATCTCCAATTTTAGACCTTTCTGAGAACGCGGAATTACTCGCCGAAATTGTTCCCAAAATGGCCAGTGCACCGCCACGTGCAGCCGAAGCTCACCCAAAGAAGAAGAAGAAAAAGTTTGTACGTTTCTCAAGCTGAAAGTATTCATAAAAGTTATTATTTTTTGGGTCACTTCACTACATATAGTTAAAGGATTTGAGTCTACAAAACTTTCCATGTTACAAACTGTACAAAATTTTGGCCATAACAAATCATTCTGAAACTGAATTATTGTTGTATTAAGGACCGTGCTCGGTTGTTAATAGCATAACAAGCTATTCTATTTGGTAACCAAAACGTCCAGTCTCTCCTAACTGCTAGATGCAATCTTAATCAGAAAAACTTACTCTCAGAAAACGGTATCTGACTAAACCCGGATCACAGTAATACTTGATACAGTTTTGACAGAAATTTACCAACAGCCTGTATCTACCTCGTAACTGATTGAAGTTTACAAATGTCATCGTTTAGTACGAATGTTTACATTTGAACATGTTCACACATCTTACATAATATGGTGGCTTAAGTGATATGTGCTTATTAATCAAACTTCGTCAAGGGCACTTGATTGGGCTCATGCAAGATACTCTAGAGACTCATCAGACACGCATTACTGAGGATTTTTAACAACCATGGAGCCAGCCAAATACAGCCTGCGAACTTTAACGAATAAACACATACTACTTACGTTATCTTCCTTTATAAGTAAAAAAATATTCCAGGGACTTGAGACTGACTGGGTTTCTTCACTATTTCCAGGAATGCTTACGATATCTGCATTGGTTCAATAAAATTCATTGCATTTAGAATGTACGGTGAAAACTACTTCACAAGTTGACTATTACATTTCACGCACACATTTTGGTTACTTAATGAGCTTCTAATTAGCGTTAGGTTGTTCTGTGAGATCATTTTGACTGTTATCAGGTTAACCTTTGGTTGCACTGCACTGTCCATACAAACTAACGTTGAACCGTTAAGCAAGTAAATAACATGAACAATGACTGTTTGGTTCGCAGACAATCCATCTTAGTTATAACGCAAAATATCATTTGTGTCTAAGGTGTCGATGTTTGACCTCATCTGGTGAAGACGGGCCGATTTGGCCTTCAGTTAACCTTTCTCATAATCGCCATTATCTAATACCGCTCATCCCTAGAACAAGCTGCTCTCCAATCATTACAGATTACAAGCTCTTTGGTAAGAGTTCATTCAGTTTTGCAAGTGATCTGTGTGTTTATGAAGTGCTATCCTCTTCCACTCACCAATGCTGTGCGAATCACTTATCCTAACCCAGTGCTTGTTAACCATTTTGCTTAAATCAGTGGCTTCAATCAGATTTGCTTAGTACTGTCGTGGGTTTTTTGTCCACGCCTTTTTGTTGACAGTTTTACTTCTATCGGTTACTTTACAGTTGTTGGCGCTTGAGGGTTGATGTGTAATCCAGGATTTTGATTAGTATTAGCTGGATTTCATTCCTATTTTACAGCATTATTCGCATTCAGAGTGAGAAATGGACATTAGAACTTAACAACTCCTGTCAGAGTTGTCCTGTAGTGTGTGATTTTGTTCAGGCATGAATTTGAAGTCTGTTCCGAGAAACTTAACACTGTGATTGAGCATTGAGGTGTGGGGACCGGGTTATGGCTAGTGCGTGATCGGCATTGTAATGGCAACACATTCTTCTCGCAAGTGCCAAAACCGAAGTTTCACTTGTGATTGAGACGTTCGTATATACTGTTTGTGAACCTAAATGGGGAATTGACTCATGTGGACGAAAACGTCCGTGTATACTAGTGAAAAATCTATTACATGTGAATAGTGAATAAAATGCCGAAGTTCGGATGTGTACAGCTATATTTGAAAAATTTGATATGAGAGTGTGCTTCATTAGTGACAGACTTTACGTTCTACCGTTTCAATTACCCAGATGAAGTATAATTCCTTGATATCGAAAGTTGGTAACCACTATCGGTGTGAACTGTTTCATAAACCCACTCTTGGTTTCTCTCACGTCTATTAGTATAACCGCTTAGTACACTATGGATTTTAAACACATATGTAGTTACACAGTTCCACTGTGGTTAACCAGTTACCTCAGATGAACGGTCTGTTGTTGTTAGCCATAAACATTTGAAAGCTCAGATTTTAGCATTTGTTTGGTAACTTGATACTCAGCTAGTGCGGTTGGTGCCTATATTCCCTAAAATGATAACTTACCACTTGGTTTACGGCACATTGTATCTTAACTTTTAATAGCCCTCTCTTCCGCTATGAAATGGTTTCTCGTTGTCATTACACGTTTCCAATCTTGTATCACATCATCAATCAAAACTTCTGTAAAACTAATTTAGCATGTGTAAAAAGTTCATGGTTTTCCCTGCATTTTTGCATCCTAGCTGTCTGTGCAATCAACTTATTTCTGCACGTCGTTTCATTCGGAATTGTTTTCTTTCGGCTAACATGAAGTCCTCTGGACGCATTGAGGTGCACGGCTATGTCAGTTTTGAAGTGAGAAGAATAACCACCAAACAGAAAACCTTCCTGCTTCTAGCTATTTATCGGTTGATCGGTATAGCCGACTGCGTTTCAGTAAGGTGAGAGTGGGTAGTGCTCAGAATTACAGGGACTTCATTAGGTGTCGAGGATTAACCCTGTTATCATCACATCCTTCAAGTTGTATCCACTTACCAAACTCTAAACGTTAAGGTGCTCCTTGTAGACTGCATACGTAAGGTTGACGGAGTCTAAATATTGGAAACAGACGCGACAACTGGACTGAAATCAATCAGCTTATGCTTAGAAGTCTACGTCGTTAAAACTAGCCTAGCCTGAGCTCATTTCACCTGTCAAACCTATGAATAGTTTCTGGCCCTTGTGGATTTTTCTTAACCTGATAATGGTTTGGTCAATTTGATTCCCTCGGCAAAGGTACTCTCGTACGGCTTTTCAATCGTGGCTGTCTGAGGTGATGGGCCGTGAGATGGTTTCTGTCGATTACTTTTTGCACCTTATAGTGTATTGCATGATAGATGCCCGCGTATATCCAGAGCAAAACTTGTGTATGTAGTCCACAGGAGTTTCCACACCACGACTCAAACCTTACACAAATCTGTTATATTTTGCAGTTACCTAACCTGTTTGCAATGAGTTTACAGTTGATTTATGCTACTAACGTTCCACTCGTATGCAATGCACGGCTACATGTTCTGAATAAGTGAAAATACACTCGTGTTGTGACAGAATTCTTGCATGAACAATAGCTTATTCTGTGCATGTTAGCGCTTCTCACTTCACTGTACTGATATTTGTCACATAGCTTATAATCAATTTTACGACGTCTCTCTTTCATCGTAGCTGGACATGGAACAACTAGATGATGAGGTCGACTGGTGGTCAAAACTGTACGCATCGCTAGGCGAATGGCAACGCTGTTTGAAATATAAGGAATTAGGATACGATACGTTGAAAGTAAGTCATCCAGTCAAAGCACGATTACAACTGATCTCCAAGTCTTCTAGGCCTGGAATAACTTATCATCATAAGAATGCCATCAAAAAATGAACTAGGAAATATTGTATTCGTCTGTCACCTAGAAATGTGGAAATCCAAAAATCTTATGGAAATCACCAACTAGTTACTCAAGAAAAAGATATCTGGTCGTTCGATGTCAGCTGCACAGCCAGTTTCATACACTTGTGTTCGTATTGCGTTTTTGCGGTGACCTCAGAACTAACAGACCTGCGTTCGTCATTGTTGTACGTGCTCAATGAAAACATTGTTTGTGACCAGCAATTGATTGAAAGCTGATCGTGCTGTTAGTGCCGTGTGCTGTTCCATTTACAAATGGTCTGATACTCTTTGTCAGCATGTTCTCCAGATGCTGGTGGTGAACAGCTGTTTTGAATGGCGCCCAGTATTTTTTAAAAACCTGTGTGACTTTCTGATCGGGCGAATATCTCAGTGTATGACTGATATTATTCACATCTGTAGTGAAACTCTGAAGGAGGATTTCTGTGCAACTTCTATATAATCGACCTGTAGGTGTTCTCATGTTTGGCTGAATGTACACTATGTTCTGTGTAATTGCGCAGTTACTTAAAACAACGCTAGTGAAAACCACACAATGCTTTTTCCTAATTTAGACAGGGTATTCTGAATTCATAAAAATCATTTGGATTTCAGCGCATCAATGGCTGTGTGGCTGTCGTTCCGTCATGTCAAAATGTATATTTCGAGGTTTTAGTTCCGTCCACTTTATTGTATAACCTTAACTCAGACAAAGAAATAGGGAGTCATCTTCCTACAACCATGGTCGTTACCAAATTAAGTCTTCTTAATTTGTGCAAAACCCATCTGTTTATTGTGTTCTAGATCTATCAGATTTTCTCGTTCTGAGATTTGGACCCCCGAAATGAAACTGGCTTCAGAGTGAATACATAAATCGTGTGTAATGAAAGTTTATGCCAGTGAAACATTTTACTTAGTGTTTTCATATCCCGATCATTTAGTGTTCATTCTTCTTTCAGCAAGAAAAAAACTCAGTTCTTTTTACGAAGGCGGGAAAGAAAATTTGTAATTACAGAAAATGGACTAAAAACACCTGGTGTAGTCAGGACTATAACAATATGTATAGTTCACAATGAAAAATATCGTACAATTCACGGATGCACGCCACTCAACTGTTCCTTTCTTTTCTTCATATGCTCAGGTCTATACCGACAGATTGGAAGAGCATTTCTATCAATTTGAGGACTTTTGTAACACCTTCCAATTGTCAAAAGGCAAAAACCTTGATGAAGACGAGGACAATTTCGCTGGTGAATTTAAGGGAAGCTTCCGAGTGTATCCACTTCCCGAAGATCCAAAAGCACCACTACCAAAACGTTACTTTGAAAAGCTAACAGCGACATCGGATACAGAGGAGTGCATAGTTCGTGTTTATATCGTCCGTGGAATAGAGTTACAACCGAATGATCCCTCCGGTTTGGTGAGTGAACAGACCCTTTTCATGATAAAATTATTTGTGTGATCTGTAGGAAACCGATGGTTGAGCAACATTCCACCTACTTTGCCGCAAAATCGGCTACAGTTATATGAAAATTTTAGATAACTTCTGGCTTGCGATTTTCAGAACGTTCCATAAAAGTAACAAGAATACGTTAATACTATGATGGTTTTTGGGCTGGTAGTTCAAGCACAACTTATTGATATACACAGCCAGATTAAGAAAATAACAAACACAAGAAGGACTTGTCAGTTCATGACATGAATCTACGGATCTTATTGTCGACTGCTTACTTTCGCCTTAGGTTGAGTAACCAAAGAGACCGTGATGTGAAGGAGGATGCCCTTGGTTGAGATGTCTCATGCAGTTGCGGCTTATATCTGTTCATGATACATAATAGCAAAATGATTGTTTTGGTGACGTCCAGCAACAAGTATTTATCCATGGCCTCCGAAATTGTTGACCACCGGTACAAACGACTTATCCATTTGAGTTTGCAAATAACTCAGGTTTTGCCAACCAGATGAAGCATTCAGAAATCAAATGGTCTTCTGTTTGCAGCGATCATCACAGTCATACTAAGACCTACCAGTGAGAAGGCATGTGACTAACGGCACCTCATTCCTCAGTATTGGTGACCGAGAAACTGCACAGGTGGCAGTAGTATGCAGAGTTCTTAAAGTGGTTACATTCCGTTGCTTCTCTAAACGGGGAAGAAACCCCAGATATGATTGGCATTTCTAAGCGAACAATTTTCGTTGTTCGGCGAACCATGCTTCTACCTGGCTTTTCAGTTTTATTGGCGCAAACTAAGATACACCTGTTTACCTTTACAGCAAAATCATCTGACACGGCCTCCACCAAAGGTCAGAGTACACACTACGTCCATCTGTTTTGCGTCGGGCAGCAATAGATGGAACGCCAACAACAATGCATAGTAGTTGGTACTCTGTGCGTTTACTCTGAAATTCACCCATCATTTGTGTGATAGAGTGAAACATCTACTGACATAAGTTGATCTGAATATGTAGATATTCACATCAGCCTGGTGTTTGTTTGTGCAAACACAGTAATCTATAAACACGATTTGAAGTCAATCACAGTGGGAAACTATGTTTACTGTTACCGCCAAACTTTCGAAGCAGACACACGTTTAAGAATATTTGAGTCACGCAAGACGTGAATAACCCAATAAATCTAATGGCAGTATGTTATAGGTCAGGTGTGTAAAACATGATATTGCAAATTTTTCTTCCAACCTATTCCATTTCACCGTTAGGATGAGGGACGTCCCTAGCTACAGTTCGTGGTCGTTGTGAACGAATGAATGAACTCTCATGGACGACGGAACCAGAATTGGGCCATGACCATCTAACGTTTATGGGCTTATTCGTGTCAGTACTGTTTTAATGCGTTCTGTTCGCTTTTCGTCTACGTGTGCACATATTCCTAAGACTACGTGAAAGAGTAAATCGACAGTATTTACAAAACCTCTTATCGAGTGGACAAACTCGCAGTTGAGGCTGTTCAACAAGTATGTGAATTTGCGAACAACTGTGACCTCACGAAGCTGTCTTGGCCCCTTTTGATAAAACGACGCTTAGAAAGTACAGCTCAGGCGCAACTGTTGTCGATCGAGCGCATACGAGTATAACTCGAACTTCCAACCCAGTACGCTATGAGACCCTCATTTAAACACCTCTTTTACTTATGTCCAGATGTGCTTTTTTGGCTGAGATTGCTCGCCATTTCTTGTCCCCCAAACCGACTTTTATCAGTAATGGTTAATCCAGCTTGTCCTGCTGTTCGCTATCTACCAGTTGAATGATCTGACCGCAACCAAAACTGACGTTAAAGTAGTCCACTGAATGTGGGGGTAACCACTTTCCCGAAATTTTCGTCCATTACAGTAACAACCATTGATTCCATTTCCGTCTTGTTTTTCACGTACTTTTTCTGTTGCAATCAGCATTTCGAGCATAGAGTTGAAACTTGTCTTCACACGCCTGATCTATGACTTTCAGTCATCTGTTTGATTCAGTTACGTTTTGCATGGCTTGACCTCCTTCACATCTGTAACGGTTTAATTTGGGTTGGACGTGCTCCCGATTCAAAAGTGCATCGTTATCCAACAAATAAGTTCCAGTTATATACTGACTGTTGTCGAGTTCTAAGTTCTCAGTGGTTTTAAAGCATAATCAGAATAATTCCAGGCATTTCTGTGCTATTCTCTGTGACCAGAAAATTATGGTATCATACATGTACTTTCGTAATACGGAGCAGTTCTACAAAAGAGACCAAATTTTCTCCAATAAAAGCCCCGAACTAGGTTATTCGAAGTGAACCCAATACTTTTATAGCTGTGATTGTGCAGGATGCACTACTTCCACATTTGAGTGGTATATGTGTTTCTAACTGTTTGGCAGCATGATGTAGCTAGAAATTGTAGACTCTGATACCTTTTTATGTTGAATGTTACCTAATGATATCTTCTGGTGAAATGTTTGTAAGTTATAAAAGTTATTCAAGTAGCATTAAGTCGCGTGATACGATTTGTCTGTTAACAGCCCCATAATTTGACATTATTTTGGTTTGAATTCAATAAACGTTTTTCCGAGAGGTTCAGATGCTTTCCCAGAAGGCTTGGTGATGTGATGTAGTGATGAACTGGGTGTTGATGGCATTGGTCTTGATGAAATCTAGAAGTTAAGTGCTTTCGATGAGTCGCGACAGCGGTGGAGAGTAAGTGCCAGTCAGTCTGAACATGTTTAATTACTCCATATTTACAACTATTTTCTTGAGCATTCAGAACGGTTTTATTTCAACGAATGTTTGCGGTTTATCGATAAACGTTTTGTCTTCCGTCGAGCAAAACACCGGTGTATCCATGCGGACCACCTATAGCACCTTAATTTGGTCAATTACACCTAATAGGACAATTTCATATCTTATGAGGTCCCTCTTCTATCTACCGACGACCGAAAGGGTGTACTTGATTGATTTGTCTTTACAGATCATAGTTCCGTCTGTGTGATGATAGTTGTTTGATCATATGTTAATGTGAAAAAAGTAACGAATAATCGCGGTGCAGATCTTTGTGTAACTCTGATAATATCGACTAGATAAAATAACTGGTTAACGTAATGAACCGAAAATAGATTTCTCGTTATGCATCGAAACCCGGAGAGTTACTACAGAGCTGAATGTTTACAATCAGTGACATGAGCGGTGTCAACTTGTGCTCTGTGAATGTTATCAGTTTTATAAAACGGTAACGTCTTGTACAAGGTGTTCAACGTCTTGTGTGAGCCGGACTGAAAAATCATAATTCTTTGATTATAAGCTCCATGCATGAGTAACGTTTTCTCTGGATTATCCGCGGAACCAATCGAGTACTGATATAAATTGAGTTTATCAGCACATAACCTGAACACATGACATCTAACTTTGTTTTCCAATTCAGGCTGATCCATACATTGAAATAAAACTGGGGAACAAGAAGTACAATTCAAGAGACAAGTATATACCAAATACCTTAAATCCGGACTTCGGCCGGTGAGTGTTTGTGCACTTGCGTAAACAATAATTTGTTGAATCATATAAACGGATGTCTCAATGATAGATGGCATGAAAAATTGGGTATACAAATATATTTGGGAGGAATACCTAGGTAACAGTGTTATTACCGTTTCCGAACTGTATGTTGTCTTCATGTCGAAAAGTGAAAGATGAAAAGTATCGTCGGAGAATTATCTCTAAGGCTGTTAATATTGTTTTTGTTAATTCTCTAATCTAAACCTATATATTGTGAGTACTTTGTGCACCCTTCTTGTTGTAAATTGCTTTTTTCAAGTCCTTGCTTAATGTTAGTTAATCTGGAGAGCTTTCGGTTTGTCAGTTTTTTCAACATAAAGGACTATTCACATGCCAACAGCACTTACTTGGAAAGTATTGGAATAAAAACAAGCTTAAAAACACACACTTCAAGTCTCCAACCGTAACAGAGCGTTGATGCATTCCTGCTAATCTGCCACGTTTAGCAACCAAAACGTAATTGGTACCAACTACCAGGGTCCAAGAATAGACGCTAACCAACATGTGTTATGAGTAACCCAGGCTGCTCAATATTGACAACCTTCCTTCTGTGTAAGATGTTGAAATAACTTGCAGACTTCCTGGGTGACCAATGAACCCTATGCATTTTACATATACAGAATAGAAGCACAATGTTTCTCAGATCATAAAAATACTGCTTTTTCTGAAGCTGACGTACACTACCGCACAAAACAGTCAACAAGGGCAGTTTGTTTCAATAAATCTGTACTCAGCAAGTTTGAATATGTATGACTTTTACTCTCCATTAGCGGCATTTTCATTCGCTTTGCGATACCGAGCGGCTGGGTGCTGTTTGCAAATTACCCGTTTGCTCTTTTTATTTGACGACTTTCACAAAAGTCTCTGTATCTCTTATCACTTTGACTAGTCTGATTCAATATCCGAAGTATATTAAACGGTTAGACCAAAAATAGAAAACTCAGTTAATGTGAATTTGCATTGATCTTCGTTTTTTGTGTACCTGTGTCGGGTGTATCAACCTTTCGTGAAGACTGTTGCATGAAGACTTTTGTATACAGTTGGTAAGCTCTTGTCTTCTTGATGTTACACATTCGAAAATGCTGAACTCACAGAGAAGAATCTTCCGTAATTTCACAGCTTCTTGACATTGTTCTATCCATTGATGGATGAGGTAGTCGGGTGCACGATGATAATCAAGGTATACTGAGTTGAGCTGACCGGATAACAACCCATGTATGAACTGAAGCGTCTTGCACAACAAGAGTGAATCGCTTGGCCTTTTTTTCACAAATGCAATTCTTCGTGTAGCTTCCTGAAGTGACACCGGCACCTACTAGCCCACTTTGTCGGACAAAGTTCCGTGCTCGATCAAATCCAGTTCAAGCTACGGAACAAACGAAGATCACTTCAAGAGTTCGGTGAGAAATAGTAAATGAATGAATGATCAACGTTTCACGAAGCTCCTGAAAGTGCTCACTGTAGAAAAGCAAACAAAAAAATAACAAATCACAGTATACATTGTTTTATTCACTTTGGGTTAGATTTTTGGCGAGTGTAAAACGACGGTAATGAACGTCACAGTTTTGTCTGAGCCTTACCGGCTTAGCACCTCAAATTCTCCTATCGTTTGTCCATGTTGAACCGTGGATATACTTATCTCGTTGTGATACATTCATTTCTCTCTCGTTTTCATCTCAAATAGCATGTTTGAATTAAAGTGTCGATTACCAGTTGAGAAAGATCTACGTATTCAAGTCAAGGATTACGATGTTGTGGGGTCTGATGACGTCATCGGGGAAACTTCTATCGATCTGGAAAATCGTCGTCTGACAAAATTCCGAGCGACGTGTGGCATCCCGCAGTCTTACTACGTCAGCGGTCCGAATCAATGGCGTGATTCAAAGGTCCCATCAGCAATATTGGTAGACCTCTGTGATTTCTACGGTTTACCTGCTCCCCAAACGGAAGATGCTACGGATGCACATCCTTACCCAACATGCCGCGTTGGTGAAAAGAAATTCTCTCTTGATCAGTTTGAGCGTGGAATGGTTCCTAATCCTCACCATGGTCCACCCAAAGAACGTCTGGCATTACACATTTTGAATATACTACCGATTGTCAAAGAACATGTAGAAACCAGGCCTATTTTCAATTCGTTACAGCCTGAAATAGAACAGGTAAATTTGTGCGATTCGTGCAATCTCAACAGTCACCGATTAGAGCTTGAAGGTTCTACTGATATTCGGTAACCATCACAAAGCTTTCCCATATACAAACAAGAATATTTATGAATGAATAAGCAGACTCTTTCCGTCCTTATCAAGCTTGAACTATTACGGAAAATTATCTAGATATTTGTCTACTTTATGCGCAAACTAACATGTCTATTCACTGGTTCGAGGCTTTCAAAACGTGTTAATTTTTGCAGTTGCAACTCTTATTATCATTAATTAAACACGCCACCAATGTTGTATTGTGGAAGTCACAGAACTTGAATCCGACAGTGTTTTCGGTTCAACTTATATGATCTTGTATACACGGGTGTTCTTTTTGTAAACTTTCAGGGGAAGTTGCAAATGTGGGTAGATCTGTTTCCCGCCAGTATAGGACAACCTGGACCGGTGGTTGATATTACACCTCGTGTTCCGGCGGACTACGTACTGCGAGTGGTCGTCTGGAATACGGTGAACGTCGTACTGCAAGAAACTAATATTTTGGGTGAAAAAATGTCTGACATCTACGTCAAAGTGAGTTAATAGTCTGCATTTTAACTAAATCAGTTAAACAAATCAGTGAAGTCATAAAATATGATGTTAGGGTTAAGAACGAGAATATAAACAGTTGTGTTTCATTCAGTTTGTATAAAATTTAAACTCATTGCATTGGGTATATTGATTGCCTCTGCATGCATTATGGTTGTTGACAGCAGACAATTATGTTGCCGATAACAGCTCATAATGAGCCCTAAGGACAAGTGGTGAAGGTTTTCCGCAGGAAACATTTATTCAAAATGATTATCTCCTAATTACTTCCGGTTTAAGCTATTATTACTGATGTGTATTGATGACTGTTAATACTGATATTTATGGCGTGATTTGAGAGCGGAAGCACTCGTTTTTCTAACTTATCAGTCGATAAGTTGTCCGATTTCCGTTGTAAAATATTAAGAATTTTTGGGACAGCCTCATAAAGATAGTAATGGTGTTAAGCGTACTCTGAAGATCAACTATCCAACAGTAACATGTGTAAACATTGAATAATGTTTACTGCGAATTCCCCAATTTAGGGTTGGATCTCCGGTGTGGATGATCGTCAAAAAACAGATGTACACTATCGATCGTTGGATGGCGAAGGAAACTTCAACTGGCGTTTCGTCTTTCCCTTCCTTTATTTGCCTCCTGAAAACATGGTCGTGATCAAACGAAAAGAACACTTCTGGTCTTTGGATGCTACTGAGACACGTGTTCGACCAAGTCTGATAATGCAAGTCTGGGATAACGACTTGTTTAGTCCGGACGATTTTCTTGGCACACTCGAACTAAACTTAGCCAACATGCCGTCTCCAGCCAAATCAGCAAAACATTGTTCATTGTCCATGGTGCAAGCGGTTGGCAAAGATTCAAAATTGATAAATTTATTTGATTGTCGAAGAGCAAAAGGATTTTGGCCCTTTATGAATGAAGAAGATGGAAAGCAGGTTTTAACGGTATGTTCAATCTATTTCAGTTTACATGCTACAAGTACTGTTAGCCGTGGTTAAAATTCCCCTATGTTCTCATGCACATTTAAGGCCATTGAGATGTTTCAGGATTACCACGTCGAAATTATCAGCTAAAAGTCACTAGGCTTCATTGGATGCACCTGACTGAACAAATACAACGACGGCTGTTACGCAATTATGGAATCTTATCATAGTTTGCGCAGGTGGAGAATATTTTGTCCATATATGATCTCTTATGGCGCACATATCATTGGACCGCTTGCGGTTCAATGGCTGAAAACTTAACTTAATGTTTAAAGAACAATAATTCTTGCTATCGGTTTACTCTGGTTGTAGTATTTCAACCTGCTCTTCCCATTCATTCCGCTTGATCGTTATTGTCGTGTACACTGACGTACACTATCTGCTGGGATTTCTATCAACCTCTTAACGGGATAACATCAAAATGTTAACAACCCACAACACCCGTTTTTTCTTGTGAACCAAGGAAATGGAATCCTGTGTCATAATTCTGTATTCTACCTTATCTGTTTTATTCGTTTTTCAAACGTGCTAGGGGAAAATTGAGATGGAGATGGAAGTCCTGACAAAACAAGAAGAAGCACTGAGACCAGCCGGTCGAGCACGCGATGCGCCAAATCTCAATCCAAAGCTGGATCCACCTAAGTAAGTTATCAATTTTATAATACAACGGTCACCACTAGTCATTAGTATGTGATTGTAATTCATGTAAACTTATCTCTTAAAGATGATTGCAGCTGTTGCGTTTCTACAGACTTTACAGTCAATCCCTTTCGAAAGAATGCATTGTACCCGGAATTTGTTTTTGCTGAAGCCCGTCAACGGTACACATCATTGCCCGCTACCATTACTCTATGAAATTGCAACGGCTTCAAGCAAGTGTAACTCTAAATTTACGCAAAACAGAATCTAGGAGATTTTGGTTCACTTAACTCCTTTCATGGTAAGAGCACTAGGTTCGGTTTTCATTTTTATGAAAACCGGACAGTGTTGCGTATCATTTACATGACCAGCCTTTCAACATTGTCTCATGTGTTTATGCGATAACTAAGTTGATCACTACACCGATTCGCACACGGCCATTTATCAGAAATCGAAATGTTACGCCGTAAAATTAGACACCTTATATGAATTTATCAAAGGGTTCCAACCCGTAGTATCCTTTATTGTAATTAACAAAACAATTACCGTATCTCATATCAAGACGAGTAAGCAACTTTAACGTTGCTAAGAGCCAAATATGGTTGAGCACGTCCGGTGTGAGGTTGGCGATCGGCGCCCCTACAGCATGAAAACATGGGCTGGATTTAAAGATCTTGTTCGTGCCATGGAGATGCATCGTCAAGAAACTTTGACAGCGTTATATTTTAGTTACAGTGGATAATACTAATAGGCCAATGGGACGAATCTCGCTGATATTTAGTGACCTGAACATCACGATGATGTTGCCCTCGTTCAAATTGATCGAGTAGAGATGAAAAGAAGTAACTTTGAGTCACTGTTTTTGACGAGAAAACAGTGGCCTCCTGTCATAGATCAGCAGCAGAAAAACGCATACACTACCATCCGTTAGTAACAGCCTGGTTGAAGTGCCCCCCCTTAACGTGATGGAAATTAAGTCTAGTATATTTATAGTATGAACTCTACATAAGAATTGGTAGTGCGTCCGCCAGGACAGTTCAGCAGCTTTTCATACAGAATATATTCATATGGGAGTACTTACACAGAGAAAGAACCGGTAAAGCCAGTAAAGTATGCTTGGGGTTGACAAACAATTCACAATTTCGAAACAGTTTTTTAGTCAATCCGTAATTGTGTTTTTGGTAACTCGGTTAGTCATTCTGCCGGAGCTTCTGAATAAGAAGCGAAACACCACTAATTAGCACGACTACCGAACGCTTACTGATGTGTTATCGAACTCGGTGAATGATTTTTATCATACTAATTTAGTCCTACGTTTATCAAATTAGATCCACTCTGGGGACATAACAGATAGACAATCCTAAATTAGACACTTGACACCTTTAAAACTCTAATAAAGTTTAGTTACTAACATCATGGAAGTAGTGTGCTTACCAATGGATAATTGAGGTGACGGAGTGACAGGTCACGTGCATCTTTCGCATTAAAACGAACTTCCCGATGGACATGTTATAAATGAACTTCACATTCTATATTTATTTGCGGGTTTTTTGCTGATCTTAAAAATGGATCTAAATGTGTATGATGTTTGTAGGGCTCCGTTAACACAACGCCAAATCTGCTGCACTCTGAAAAACCACATAAAAACCTTGTGTAAGCAATGTTCAAGTCCATCGTGGAATGAATCACTATACCTTTCGTGATGAATGCGTGTGATTAGAATAGGTGGATGCCAAGCTTTTTATCCAAATTAGTAGAAACATATAAGCTGCACGTTTATTAGCAGAATCGTTAAGATAAGATCCGAAAATCACCCATTCATAGGAGTCAGTGCTAATGTTGAGAAACACGAAGAAAGATGCGTACAAAAAAAGTGCATTGTGTTGGACAGAATTGTGGTGTAAACTTTTGGTACACTGTAAGGTGATGAGAGACGATCAACACATCGAACTGGTTACGTATACCACCACTACAACATGGTAAACGTTTTGGGAGCAAGGAGAGTACAGTTTTTAGACAACAGACCAGAGTAAACAGCTGACCAGCGATACATTCAGTAAGGGAGCTAACAAACGTGAATAATTCACTGTCCAAGTGGTGTGAAATGGAGAGGAACTTTACTTAGCGACATGAAAACGGGGCTTATCGGACCTTGGTAGAAACATCAGTAGCACGAAATTTTATTGAATTGAAACTCTATTTACATAAAGGGAAATGTGTGCATTGATTCATGCTGGTTCGTTTGTATGAGTGAAAACAAAGTGTCAGCACATCTTGATGTGGTAACATAAACAGCGAGACCCACTGCAGCAGGGCAGATGGAAACACTCCGTTTGGATGTCCGACATCTAGAATCACATTGTCTGTCAATCTGATTGCAAGCGTTGATAGCTGTCATGGGTGCTATATAAAGTGAAAACAAAAACAAGGGAGAAGATTGCATTCTGTACAACACCAAAGCCATTTCCGAGTTGTAATGAGGCTTGATCCCCAGACGGGGCAACTTGGATTCGCTTCGTAAAGTAATCACTCAAAGACCCAAGACATTACGTTCGAATATTTGATTTTTTAAAACTTGAAAAATCGTCTTCTTATCAACACTTCCAAACAATAAAGGTAATTCGACAAACATATGTTATTTTCTGTGTATTTTCTGTCCAGAGGTGGCAAAGAGAAACGGAGTGAACAAGTTGAAATTTCTTTCTCGAAAACCTTTAACACTGCTGAAGTGTACGGCGTTGGACGATATTCAGTCCTTTCTTCTTCAATAATTGCTGTGATGTGCACTCTCCTTCAGCAGTCACCATTTTTGCGTTTTGTAAAACACTGAGTAGTTAACGTAGCTAGCATAAAAACAGCACATTCCTCAAGTATGATTTGTGATAGGTTGTCAATTTCGATGGTTTTGCTAGACGTCAATCGGAAAGGTTCCCCGAAATCAGTTGTGTTCTTTTTTGAGTTACACAAAGCATCGAAGAGAGAAGCCCCTATGGAAACTGAGAGGATACTGTTCGCTGTATAACTAAAATTACGCCCGAGCCTATCGAAATCAACAACAGCGTTTTTAACGAAAGAATTCAATACCCCTAACCGTTTTATGGTTCACCATATTATAGCACATCATTTGTTAGCTATTAATGTGGCGGTGAATATCTGAATCAGATGATTCACCTAACGTATACTAGGTTTTAGAATGTATTTCTCGGATGAATGATAGTTAGACTTGTAAGACTTTTCCGTTTTCCAACGAAATCTCTTGGAGTTGGGGAAAAATATGTTTGTAAGAATGAAGATGGTTTCCATAGGGGAAAAGAACACAAAACTTTAAATTTCGCCACCTATTCAACTTGTCTCAATAGGAGGACGGTTTGCCGAGAACAACCAAACTAAAAACATATCACGATATCATATTCCTAAGCATAATGTAAATGTATGGGTGGAAGAGTCAACGACTAATTCTGTAATCTCCACGACGAGCTTTTGATTTGTCATACTACAAACCATGTCAGAGAGTTCACGTTACAGAGGTCAGAGATGTTAAAAAACAATCAACCCCTATATACGCTTTAGGAAAGGACATATTATTGTGCGAATCGAGAGTGGTAAGAAAGGTGGTGCCAGTGTTGCTAAGTTCACTGTGCACAATACAAAAGAGCTACTGAAAATTCGTTAACAAAACTTTCAACTACCTTGACAGAGCAGCTGTAAGACAAGCGCTTTTTGATATGACTGGGACAAAAACACTTGAAAATCCAGGCTTCAAAAAGAAGCCGCAGGGATTCCCACCCTCAGTCATATATGTCATTAATCACACCTTTCTCAAGCCTACTTTGACATACAGGACGATCCACACAAAAGTCTCTAAATCCTTTCATTTGACCATTTTCAATGTGTTCTTGCTACTAAGTCTCTTACAACATGATCACACCGGCTATTGCGAAATTGGATAACACCGTTTGTCTTAATCATCTTGCTGTCTCTGTTTGCTCTTAACATGTGACATGTTTAAATTGTTGTACAGATAAGTTAAATTTATATAATAGCTTTACCCTTGAGCAGTTACAATGAACTAGCTTTCACTACCCTTCATCTAGTTGGGAAAATGTTCTTCCATATAAACCATCGTGTTTTAGACGACCTGAAACATCATTCCTTTGGATCACATCCCCATGGAAGACGTTCAAATTCATCATATGGAAGCGTTGCAAATGGGTATTTATTGGTATAATTATAGCAATATTGCTCGGATTGCTTATCGCCCTTTTCATTTATGCCATTCCGGTAAGTCACGTTTTGATAAGTTGATGATGATTTTCTGAAATTAAAAATTGCAACCTTTTTGACTTTGAAAATTCTGTTTAGTCGTCCAACACGCGACGAATTATGTTGGTATGGTTGAATCGTTTCCAAAAATAGCTGTCATGTAGTTATTTACCCAATGACCAAGGGTAGATATATTTAAGTTTAACGTTTGCGCTGTCCGTGGTGTATTAGTTGTGATAGCGTTTATTTTTATACCACATCTATCTACAAATGAAAGATTGCTATTGTAAGTAGAACGTTCATTCTGCTTATGGGGTTAAGGTGAGCTTTTTATATCTTGCTGTTGTAGTAGGAGCCGTCTTCAGTTTCAACAGTGTTTATATTGAACTGGTTATACACTAGAGAGGCCGAAAGGGGTATTGTCTAGAATGGCCAAATCGCCATTTTTAGTCACATTTTGGATTTATTTTCATATGTTCTTGGAGCGGCTGCCTCAGGCAAATGCCCACCAGCTGATATCACACTTAGCTTACCTAACAGAAATAATCTGCCCAACATAGAAGACGAGCTGTAGAGGGAATATCTACTTTCAAGCTTACAACAAGAATGAAGTTTTGGATTTTTCAGCAGAGTAAATCGTGCAGAGTAACCCTGACCTACCAGTCACTCATTAATGCATTGGTAGTTCAATTTAGAAACAGAAATTGCGTGAAATGTGTCGCAGTCAACACTGCGTGCAGTAGTCCGTTGTAATTGTCTCTTTGCGGATAAATGGCAATAGAACGATATTTCACTTTGCGATACTTTGGGATTCATAAAGCATACAACGACAGTAGTGTAGCTATTTATGAAAAATAGATTATCTCTAGTGAACTGAGGCTTGTAAGTGTCACGAAGAGGCTGCCAGCCTCGTACACTAAGTCTGTGCAACATGCGATTCTGTGTCAGTTAACTAGGAGATTGTGTGTGTGTGTGTGTGCGTGTGTGTGTATTGATTGCCAGTGTGACACCAACCACTGTAGCGCGCGATCGAAATTAGAAGCAATTTGTATTTAAACTACCACTGCGTGTTGCGTAATATAAATTTGGACACAACCACTGTGTGCTGTTCTGTTTGCATTTCATGCCACCAATGAATAAAACGGCCAAATCAACTCGTGATTTATCTACAACAAAGAATTCTCATCTATTTTGTGGTTTCGCAACTTATACATCAAGTTATGCTCATCTTCCTAATCGACTATAGCCAGATCCATAGAGTAGTACCACAACATACCCGTCATTCTTCGGCATTCACGTGGCTAGTACCCCCTTTTTCTGCCCAAAAAGTTAGGTGCTTGTAAGCCATTGTACACTGGAAACCCAATACCAGTCCACATATTTCTCTCAGTCACTTAACGAGGGTCGTAATGCGCTGTTTTCCAGTCGGGTATACACCCTACATATATTTTTACAACAAATCAAGCACTCCAGACGACGCCATCGAAGTGATCTTCTCAAACCGTTGTAGAGAATATGGATGTGTTTACCAAATCACAGTATTTGATTCGTGTTTTTCCTTGGAATTATTTTGTATCCGTTCGCAATAAGTGCACACTAAATGATGACCCCAAACGTAGGGATGAAGCGGCTGACTCGTTCTCTGTTGCCCGTATACCGTTTCACTTGGTCGTTTATGTCAAGGTAGAACAACGTGGATTATAAACATGTGCAAAATGATAGCGGTTAGAATATCTTTTTAGCCATTCTAGAAAGTGGGTAGATACAACGCGGTATAGGTGCCCATTAAGTGACTGACCACAATCAAAATTCTATTCCATCAAGGGAATTTATCGATGTTTTGCGCTTATTGTGCAGAAAATGTCAAGTATCGTTAAGTAGGAAAAATAGTTAATATGTAACTGTTTGGTTATCTTGGGATCAAACGAAAACACTAAGTCATTTTCAAAAGATTCATTAAACCGGACGGCAAAAGAATGCAACAATTAAACAGATAAACTAAGCAACAAGACATTCAACTAACGAGAGAAATAGTGAAGTCATATTCTGGCTGTCGGATTGCAGAATTTAATAGTTTGTTTTGGACCTTGACAGACAGTTACGAAATACTGTTCCGTAGTCCGTGTTTGGTACGAGAATTGTATCTGCAACCTCTTAAAATCTGTGGCACCGCTATTAGTCTTGATGACACTAATTTTCGTTCCCTGTTTGACCGTCGATTACGATTCCCAAAGACTTTCGCATTTGGATACTTTTTGCCTTTTTTGTCCCAAATGTAAATAGAATTTGTTCCATTTTCTTGCATTTGATGTCAAACAGCATACGGGTTCAACAAATGTGTGTCAAAGTATGTAGATGCTAACTCATTTGCAAACTGGTTGGGTTGTTTGTCTCGGTTTGACTGAATCCCTCAGATCAATACTGACACTAAGGACGCGAACTGAACAAAAAGCATGATTAACTCGCAAATCAGTTAAGATTTTAACATTTCCGCCTCTGTTGTTCCTGTGGTAAGATTTGGTGTCAACTTTCACCGGGTGCGCACACCTGATGAGTGGCAACAGTCACGAGACCAGACTTATGCTGCCCGTGAATTTGGACTATTAAACAAATACTACTTTGGTCACAATGCATCAGAATATTTTAATAAAATGCAATGTGGTTTCTTTACTATGTGGTCGTTTCCTCTCACGTTATTCACTACAGAAACTTCTTGCCCGGAAAATGATCGGAGTGTAAGTGATATCCATATGCTGCATCGACTGCTCTCTCCTCTTCCCAAAGCCCGGATGACTATGTTAAACTGTTTATTAGAACATAACAACTTTGTTGTTTACCTGAAACCCATGTACACCCAACTTTTGCTTTCAAATATTTGTTTACAAGCAAACTGTATTGTTTTAGACAGTGCGTCCTGACGTGATATCAAGGTCCTTTCGCTGGGAACGGAGCAACTGATAATCAAGCTCATTAACTACCATGAAAAAGAAACGGTCTTTTGTTTAAACCTAGTTTTTACATACTTGTGTTACAAATTTTGGCTCTTGCTGTTCATCCACATTTTTGCTGACAATATTTTGATACACGACTGATCATGCATTGTTTAATTTTTTCACTCATATGAAATTTGTTTTAAGAGCAATTGGATGCGATTGCCTTTCTTTTGAGTTAATCAGGTCGATCACACTAATAAGTATTAATAGTTTGAAAATCATGAATAAATTATCAGCGAACGAGCAAATGAGTAAGTTATCTTCCTTAGCTGCTTCACTTTATCCATCTCATGGGTTGAAATCGACCAGCATTTTTTGCTTGGTCTACAACCGAGCAAATATTCGATACAGCTCTCGAGAGTGTTGAGAAAGGTTTGAACAAACGGTTAGTCCCACTAGTGAAGTGGCGGACAGTCGTTCCAATCCCATTTCATCAACACCATGCACATCGGAGAATCGAAACCACGACCCAAGAATAAACGGCAGATTGTAGTCCAGACGTTTACCGGTCATACTACGGAGATTTGGCCACTTGGGTTGCGGGACGGTGTGTGAATTACTTCTCTGAGCTGGTGGGTCAGCTTACGAGTAAAAAAGCGCCGTTCAGTTACGGGCTATGCGTTCCATTCTCGAGCGTGCATGGTGTTAATGAGACCCAACTAGTTCGAAATGGCTGTTAATCATTTTGTTTATGGCCACTAGAAACAACTGTCTAGGAAAAGATTCTCATCAAGTCCTTAAAAATGTACGGTTTTGTGGTGGGTAAATTTTAGCAGCAAAAGTCAAATTTAAATTCGACTTGGATACAAGGCTCCCAAATGTGGCCATTTGTGCAGATCTCCTGTTTGAAGTTCGGTTAACTAATCAGATGATGTAAAGTAGTTCACAAAGTTGGTTTGACTTCCACTTGTTCATAAGGCTGTTTACAGCCTATATGTAAAAGACCAGTGCATTTTTTCTTTGGAACTTTCCTTTACAGAGTTTGGAGATTTTGTATTTGAACCATGAGACGATGATAGATTTAGAAGAGACCCAATTGCGGAAAACCTGAACTTCAGCTGAATTCGAACCAGCGACAAAACAACATCTCCAGATGTGATACATTCTATACCAGCTGAGCTAGGAAGCCACGCCAGAAGCTTAGAAATTTCACATTTGGACCTAGTTACCCACCCAACCAACCGTGTCGTATGGAATTCATCAAATGATCCAGCGAACGTACTGGCTTCTTAGCTCAGTTGGTGGAGCATTTGCAGCGTTTGAGCATGTTGTTTCTGTCGTTGGTTCGAATCCACCTGAAGTCCAGATTTTTCGCAGTTGGGTTTCTGATGAGTTGTCAAACCTGCAAAGCTACTTATTAGTAATACGATGGTAAATTCAATTCTCCTATATTGTCTTGTCATAGTTGGTTTGCTGTATACCTTCCTGTGGAAAGATCTACAGCCGAGTCTATATGATTAGGCTTTGTATTCGGGTTAAAGTTTACCAGATTACCGTTTTTCCCTTCACTACACTCCGGCACACCGTTATTAGCAGGTTTTCAACTGATAGTCGTTATTTCTCGGTCATATAGCGACAGCTTAATACAGCGTCCACATGGCCTATCATTGAAATACTACTCACAAGTAGTATATTACCAACAGGCGACATTCAGGAACAAAAGTGCAAGCTCCGAACTCCAGGGAGACGACGGACAAGAAGAGACTATTGGATTAGTGCGTACGCGCTATAGCAGTAATTCCACCAAGGTGAATGACAACATACTGTCACCCGGTGTATGTGAATGAATGTCTGACGTTCAAATGAGTATACGCGTTTGTGGTTTGATTTTTGACATGACCTACACTGGGGTTTGCGCAATGAACGAATTCTCAGACCAGGCGTCTTTTGTTGTCACAATAGTGGTAGCAATATTTTCCCGTCACACTCCTGTTGACAATCATGATCAAAGGCTTCAAAATAACAGTTCGTCGTAGAACTGTTGGATAAAAAACAGAAGCGACCCACCTGGTCCCCTACGTTCACTCAGACACACTTGTGGCCATACTGAGTTATCGATTCAAAGATGGACTGTTAATGTATATCATGCCGAGGGGAATGTCGCAGTTGCAAACTGCAGATCTACTATGAACATATAATTCAGAACACCGGATGGTGAGGCTTTCAAAGTTGTTGTTATACCCAATTAGCGGATGGATGTGCAGCTACTTTGTATCGAGGAGGTCGGGTATAGTCGGTGAGGAAAACAGAACAACGTCCGCTTTGAACAAACGTTTAAAAAAGCATGTGGAGTAGGTGCAATCCACTTCTGAAACGGCATCCATACTTTGAGCATTCAGTGATTTCTCAGGTTTGGTACGAATATCAAACAAGAGACTTTGCGAGATAGGTATGTGCAGCTCAAGTCTAAATGAAGCTTCGATGTAAACTACATAACACAAGAAATAGTAATTGTTGTTGACTATACGATGTTGTGTTCAGCTTCTTCAACAAGTAGTCAGAATTAGTCAGATCTGTGCACGTCGCATACACGATGGTGGTGTACATGTGTATCCAACAACTAGCGAACGGTTACAAATCTGCGTTAACCTAATTTGGGCTCAACGCAACTGAAGATCCACATAATTACGGAGTGACATTAACTTTACTGTTAAAAATATGGTAATGAACTCCGTAAAAATATTAAGTAGAGTCCGATAAAATGTATGTTTCGCAACAATAATTTGGTTGTGAGTGAAACTAGGGTGCTTCGATTTCGCAACTGAGAAATACAACATCACGCATGCGTCACACGTAGAATGTAGTCGATGAATGGTCGTGGGTACAACATATTCGATGGATTTTAACGAAGTTGAAGATGTCTTGGATTGGTGGGATCTTACAGCCAATTACATCGATCGCATATGAATACAAACATATAAGAATAGACTTCGCCATGTTTATTACTCGCACACTACTTGACAATGACCTACAACTGTGTTGCCGCTTCAGTCTACACGCTGTATCCCACTTTGAGCATATAATACGTACAGTGGATGAAGTCTCTCAAATGCATATGACAAGATGTTGACCTTTGTCTCTTTGACACCCTCGTCAATCAACGCCAGCTTTAATCTCAAGTTGACCCCATATGTGAACGGCGAGGTTCTGGTACAATATGACTTGCTGAATCCATGTTTCTCTTCTGTCTGTTGACGGAAAGGGATTTCCTTGCGCAAGGAAACATGTTCCATTGAATGGCGTATGTCATGAGGTCAAATCTGCCCTTGTGCAGCAATAAATGTGTCGTTGGAGGTCATTCAGAAGCATTACTAGATGAACAAGAATCTGATTACAAAGAATCTTCAGCACTAGTTGTTTCGATGCGTATAGTAATTGATGGGCTCTGAAGTAAGATTTAGTTCATAACTGTTTGACCAACAGATTAAGAACGGCATCATTAGATTTCAAGAGTCGACTCGACAATAACTCGAAGAACAAAGATTACGCTATCACAATTAGTAAGATTTCGGATTAGGCTGCGGAATAAGTCAGTTTCTACCAAAGAAACTGCAAAAGTTGAACAATAATTTTCTACAATACACCACTATGAAGAAGAACTAAAGCAAGGGATGAGCCTGATTCTCAGGAGAAGATGAGCTACACTCTCACCGTTGAAGTAAGATCATGGTTAGACAACCATGCGAAGAACTGCTCAGCAGGGAAAATGTTAATAACCAAAGTTAAGGGAAAGAAAGCGTGACTATTTTGCTTTTCGGTAGAATGTTCCACAACCTTATATGTGTATTGTGCATTATGGGGTGCAGAAAGGCATTTCGTTGAAACTTTGAATGGCACGTTTGGATGGGTCAGACCACTGAACTGAGTCCTTCGACATCGGAACTCAATCTTATTTAGCAGTTGTACCAAGTGATGCATGGGACAAAGCATAATAAACTCATATAGAGAATCTCAAGAAGAGTCTGGAGAACACTGAGAAAATAATTATTGCAAATGAAAGGAGGTGTGACCTGATATTATTAAGGGTAAATATCGTAGAACTGAAGAAAACATTGTGGTCGAAACGGTTTGTACTCATGTTCAGTGTTAAGCGGACAAGGGGGTATAATGAACCCCGTGAGTTTCTTGCTTACAGGTTGAGCTTTGCGTGTAAAGTTGTGCACAAATTCGAAGTCCCTACACAGTTAAGTGCATGCGATCATGTTTTTAACACTAGTCGAAAGTGCCGAAGAGATCAGTGAAATAGCGTTATGTATCTAGTTCTGAGGACAGACATTGACATTCGACCGCACACAGAGTCTGCTCGTTCTCTATCTGATTCGATGGCAGTACAAGCTAAAAACGGAGACAGTTCTAGTAAGATGCCGGTAGCGTATACGAATTTTCACCTGAGTGCACCAGGTCCACGATCCGTGAAACAAGAGCAAACGTACATATCCACGGTACATTTCGTTGATAGAAAACTGTACGTCAATGTGGTGCCCAAATGACTACGATTTGTGGATGTATCACGGAATTTCTCACGTAAATATGGGTAACTGATCGTTAGGACGGTACACTTAAAGCAGATCTTTTTACGCTTCGAAAATTACTCAGAAAAATCAGAAAACAGCCGCAATAAAATTAAAAGTCCGACTTGGATAATTTTCCTTCAATCAGTAAGAAGTATTCTTTCTGTTCTTCATGAAGTTCTGGGCATGCTCATTACATGTGAATCAACAATAGTTGAGTTCGGATGAAATCAATCTGAGCAGCACTCATAAGCAAATGTGATTGAGCGTTCGCTCAAGAAAATCTGGTCTTGTATTATGTGATGTCAATGGCATGGAGGTTACCATAACAGTTTAGATCGGGCTTTCCGGTTTCGAAGTGTGGTTTTTGAGACATTCCAAATTGTTGAGGCTGGATATATATGGAGACACAAGTAAGCTGACAAATGAGGCTTATCTGCAAAAATGAGGTTATACATGTGAATAAACTTTTCACAGTTCTGACATAAACAGTGGGAGTTTGTTTATCGTTTTGTGTGGTCAACTCGATTGAGGCAATAGTTGCGAACGCACTTTACGCCATCAATGGTCATTCATCACTAGAATTTACACAATGCGAATCACTTTTCGAACATATTTTCAGTACCACATCCATGTACCTCTGTCACCTAGATGAAATTTATTCTCGTCATTGTAACGACCTACTACAGGGAGATTAACAAGATGCGACTCTCTACCCACTTTAAACAACATTGAACCGACGGGAATTATTTCTTGCTCTCTGTATCTCAAGGTAACAAGGCGTTTTTGACCGTCACTGTCAATGATCCTACTTTAGGAAGATTTAGTAACGAAAATTTGAAGACTTCCTGCAAGATGATTAGTTTATAACATATAGAACGTTTATTGATCTACTAATGAACAAGCAGATAAGCGAACTGTTGAAGCGGACTAAATATCGGTCCTTTGAATACAGACAAAGGCTAACAAAAAATGTTGTGTAGTTGCTAAATTACGGTTGGAAACTTAGTTCTTAACCTAGGAATAACAAAATCTTAAGAAATTGTGTTGTTTTGATACAATATCTGAATTCCGATGAACCTGAAATATCCTGGTACAGAAGTTTTGAATAAAGAAGTCAGTGACGTTTTACTATATTCATTATTCTTGAACTACCCTCATTGGTTTAACAACAACACATGTCCTACGCATCGATGCCACTAGTCATTTTTTGAATTGAAAGGATTGTTATCTGTTATGCAGAACACAGGTCTAGGCGAGATCCTAACTGGTTATAAGTGTTAACCACTTGAATCAACAAATCGTTCAAGTTACAACCACTTCTAGTATTGTGAGCCAAGAACGCAGGAAACGTGAAGATTGTTCATTCGAAAAACCAATACATGGATTGTGTACTTCAACACGACAACAAACTCACTCATTGTTCCAGAACGTCACGGTTTTAACAGTGACCAGTGCCCAGTTCCTGTATGGATCGAAAACTATTTCATGCCAAACTACACTCTAATGTTTCTTCTTCTATTTTCCTCTGGTTAATTCAATATCCAAAAACATGTTTACGCCTCAATACTGAAAAGTAAAAGTAGTGTGAATAGCATAGTGCGATCGTTCGTCCCCACTACAACCCAATGGCTTACATTTCCCTCTATCTTCAACAGCAACTCTCACTAGCATTAAGTAAATTCATTCCACAATATAAACTGTTCAGCAAAATGTTATTAAAATTACCTTTACTTAACAACACGCAGTTACGGTGGAATTTCATATCAGAGTGAAGTGAAAATAAGAACGAATCCTTGTTAGTAATCAGGTTCATTCGAATGATTCATCTTCATGCACTGTTTGAAAATATTCCTTCATCTTAGGTTTGTTTATAAGACCTACATGAGTCAAATAAAGAGAATGTGAAGAGAAGACGAATAATATAATTAAACATGGTGCCATGTAGTAGGCAAGTTAACTGTAAATGGACTAGTCAAATAATTGACATGGTATATCAAAGTATGTTAATCAGTAGGCACACTTTGCGTAAGTGAAACGCAAACTACAAACAATAAATACGTTTCACGCGAGTACACTGAAAACTCCCTGAAGAATGTCGAATTCTACGAAGGATCAGTCGACTGGTGGCATCAGTCGCAGTAAAAAGTCACCATCACAACGGTAATGATTATCACTGACTTAATCAAGAACATGCTTATGTGGACTTGTGAAGTTTTCCATATGTAGTATATCAATATACAATGGTTAAAGAAGTTCAAGGTATCACACCTTCGAACTGAAACTCTTAAGTTCCTTTGCGAAAACGAAATCATCACCATCAAAAACATACAATGAACATGAGAGATCACTAGTAAAAAAATACACCAATTTTTAATGGATTTAGAATTTAGTATAACACCGGGGATTCAAAAGGTAGTCCTGTAAGGTAGCGATGACAAGCCGGTTTACTAGTTAACAATAATCGTTGGAAGAGACGGAAAATCGAAATCGGCTTGATACTGTGATAACGTGAGCTAAGGCACTGTCACCCTGCATTTGTTTTGGCCAATGGGAAGAGAATAGTGGAAAAAGCCAGCTGCATGATTAACCGTACAAGTGAACATATCAAAACACAGCTCCTATGGTTTAATTCGTTTTAAGTGTGCTCAACAGACGACTGTTCATAGTCTTTAACTCCTTCCAGTTTTCTGTTTAGTATTGTTTTATGTGCAACCGTTCATGAACGTTGCCTAGACATGCCTGGTCGTAACAAACGGAAAGGATAGTGTTGACGGACAGCGCAATAGCAAGTGTCTGATTTTTATAAAAATCGGTCTGTCTAAGTTTTCCCATTATCCTTCAAAGAGAACGGTATCGCTAACATGGAGTACCGTGTACTACAATTACTCTGTGCACCGGTGTCCAGCTGATGATGAGTAAGTAGAAATTTGCAGTTCTCATTCTGTCAGACATAACGGCGTGGCCACTCTCAGTCTCTCACCTTTGACAAGATATAACTTTGGAATAAGGTTCATCTAATATGAGTATGGATTCGGGTTGGTGGATTGGTAGGCTAGTTAAGCACCGGTGCACATCAAATCGTGTCCCGGTTGCGATCATAAATTACTTATTTTAGTATATCCAACCAAGAAGCAGATCGTCTGTGAATTACTAGTTCGAAAGTGTGCGTTGCGACACTAATACGAGAACAACGGTTTAGGCGTCTCGAGAAGAACAAAGTAAAACTGGAAACAACGTAGTGCTCATACTGGCAGTATACTCTGGAGTTTGTTTAAGTTACTGGGTACAATGGCCATTTAGACAGCTTTCACGATTACAACATTTTCGTAATAATATAGTTAACTTTCACAGGTGTGAAAATGTATGCACGTGATGTGTTACACTAAGAAGGATTATATGCGCCTGCTAATCATCTGGCAGTCGCATGTTCATGTATGCTGATCTGTCGACAATGCTTGTGTCTTATAGTTAGACTTGCCACTAGGAGGACACTTCGTGGATCTATGAAGTATGATGAAGTGAATCTTCAACATCTAGATGCAGTTATCCGTATCGGAAACAGACGTCACGAATAGTAGCGATAAGAAGAAAACAGCAATATTTTTGTTGATTGGTGTCCACTTTTCTGACAAAACCGTGCAGTAAGTAAGCCGGTTTTGTTAACATCAAGACTGTTCACTTCAGCTATTGGTGAACTGTTTTATTCGAATCTTCCAAACAGTTACAAATGGCGTTCTGTGAATCGCATCTGTCTAACAATGTTTTGGAGAGGGAGCGTGTGAATGTAAGACTCAGGACAACTTGTGAGTACGTGTGCAAGCTAGGGGTCATAACACCTGAGTCAAGTGGTGCTAAACTGTGCTGAGTCAGATGACGATGCGCCATGCAGTCGCCTTTAAGATAAAATTAATAAAAAATTGGACACGCGATTTGCCGAGGTGAATCGATTTCACCCGAAAAACCCTTCGGCTCCTGACGTGCTGAAATGTCCACCAATATTGACCGGGTCAGGAAAAAGTGTTGGACACTAAACGAGAGTTGTGCATACATGCACATACAAACACACAGTGAGACACGTTGAGCAAGCCCGTTTTCTACAGGACCGCCAGTATTATTGATCTGAGGAGTAGATCGTACAGGTTATAATAACCCGTACAGTTCGGAATACACACATTGTGTACTCTATGTATGGGAGAAGCAACCAGGAGTAGCAAATAGTTAAAAATGAGTACCTCTTCAAATCCGAGAAAAGCCAGTTCTCCCAAGCCAGCCATAAGCCCTCGGGCAAAAAATACTCAGAACCAATCAAATCCATCATTGGCCTCGCGAGCAGAAGCACAAGAGTCTGGTACGTCGAACAAGGAAAAAGACAACACGAAAAAGAATGGTAAGTTCTCTTATGGATGTATTCCTTAAGTGTAAACAAACAGGTGAAATGGTTTGACTTCCTCTAACAAACACATATGGAGAATCTCTTTCATGATATTAAAATTTTCGAAGCATGCAAATGATTGCTTTAATTTCTGGACTTACCGCTAGAAAATGCGCCCAGGTGGAAAGGAATTGAGCTACTATATTTGTTTGTGATTAACCGATCGTTTGAAGTGTGAACAGAATAGGGAGTTGAAACAGTTCTCATAGGGCCTTGCGTAAACTAATATGTGTTGTTCAGGATGATAAGTTACGCAATTTTACAAGAAAACTCATTATAGTTGCAAACATCCGTAAAGATTCACTATCAGGTTTTGGCTTACAATACGGAAGCTTGGACTGCCTTTATCCTTTCACCCGTCAACTGGCAAACACTATTCTGAGTAATACTTAATACGTATTTCTAAAAATCTATACTTGTAGAGCTTTTGGAGCAACCTTTCGTATGAAGAATGATTAACTAGGAGAACGTCAGCAATAATCACATAATGCTGATATTAATAGAACGAAAATGTACAACGGTTTAAATTCGCACGTCTACTCAAAAGGTTCAGTTAAAGAACTATTTAAAAGTAGTTGGAGATGAATTCTTTTATTTGATCCGTTTACGTTTGTGGTGTTTATATTCTTGGGACATCACATGAAAAAGTGGCCCATGAAGAAGATCCAGAAATGTATACGAAAATAATTACAGAAGCGTTATTTGGTCTCCTAATTACGTTGACTTGTTCACTACTATCTCTAATCACTTCATTTCAAACAGTCCCTATATACCTTTAGTTCAGTTTACAGTGTTAAGGTATACAGTTAATGTGTTCGACTTTCAGAATCACTTCTCTGTAGATAATCGTTTGCAGTAAACCGAAACACTATTCGGAGAACTATTTTGAAACACTATCCCAGATGGGTAAACTTGACCTGCTAGACTCAAATGCAGAAACCTGACGCAGCAGACAAAAATTCTGTTACAATCACGAAATGAACTCACATAAATAAAAGGGTCATTAACAAATTTCTCTCGTTGGAAGGTCACAGACTGTTTGAAATCCATCAAACATTTCGCACTGGGTTAAGGGACCTGAAAAGTATGTTAGTGTGCACAGTTTGTGGCGAACATAAAATCATAACAACTGAATTTTAACCTCAATATCTCAAGAATATCTCAGAATCCGCTTTGAAATTGAGCAGTTTTGATACTCACTTGAGCTATCAGAGGTTGTTTGTTTTTTGTTTTTACATATAATGATGATAGGTTTCACGAAAATATTATGCTGCTTTCTGTAAAGACTTAATTTTTATCCCCGAACCAGACAAATAAATAGCTTGTGAAAGATATGCATATATGCTTAGGTTGTCAAAGAAGGCAAGCAAATCACAAAGAGAGAAATAACCCTCTTGCGAATATTTCACAGCACACGCCTGGCAGCTTAAAGCCTATTCACTCTTACAGACACCTAGTCGTGGTGGACATGAACTGTTGATTTGCATGTGCGAGACCTGATTAAAACACCATTAACTTCAGAAAGAAGTACCTGCAGAAGAAGTGTGGTACTAATACACTCGATTTGGTTGCACTATTGTTTGTTAGCCAGATTGAGTTACCCATGTCACAAAATGACATGCATTTTTATTAAAACAAAGTATAAATGTACTCAGTGAGACAGACTTGACCATATTTGAAAGCGATGATCGGATGTTTGCGAAGTTAGTACTATGACGACACGTTGTAGGAAAGTGTCACACGTAGGAAATATTAGAACGCTATTTAGGAAAATCTGATGTAGAGAAGCCGTTTGTTCTAGGGTTTGATGGCTTTCCTCCAAGATGTATTTGTCGTGATGATCTCTGTAAAACCTGCACAAAGGATGGTCATATTTGCACTTTATGTACTATTTTATTGTAGTTTAGAAACCAGTCCTGCGGTGCTATTGTTTTTTAGATCTGTTTTGTCTTGTGATAAATGAACACCCGGTTAACCAACTCCGTGGGCTGCCTAAACTCGTCAATGAAATCAGGCCACGCTCGATTGATTCTGAGGAACTTGGCAAATTTAAAAAAACATGGCAAATTAAGAATGATGCAGGTTCCTTGATCTTACAAGACGTGAGCATCCAAGCGCAATGTGATCAACATAGTATTGTGATTAACTTGGGATATCATGTTGCTCTCTAACATATTACACTCAACCATTGCAATCACAAGATATTTTTGAATTAATTGGTGTACATGTAAATAGGAAATCAACTTGTCCACTTCAAAGTTATACATACGAATCAATCTCCTCTTACTGCGAATATCGGGAAATCAGTTATCACCCTACGCTCAAAATGATGAAGTTTTCGATTGTTTGAATGTCATTTTATTAAAACGACTTAAAAGATGATATGATACTTATACCTGGTTAACATCAACAGGAAGTGCACATTGTTTTTTTCCAAACACTGAAACAAGGCAATCAAACGAGACGATGTACTTCGTAATTTTACAAACACTCCAACTGACACCAGTGGTACGCCATTTCTGCAGCACTGGCTTACAGTAACTTCAAATCTGTACGCGTTTATTTTATAAAATAATTTAACAAACGCAGGTCAGTCGTACACTGTTCACAGCTGTTTGTTGCTTCGAAAGCGATCGTATTTCTCTAGGATGTCGAGAGGACTACGGGGAAAACGACACGCGGGATATGAAAACAAGGACATTGTAACGTTGAACGAACTGTATTTTGGCCGTTGTTGAACGGCCGGTGGAAATCGCTCGGATAAAATGGTGGCTGCAGTGGAATCTATATCACCGGGTTCAGAACTTTACTGTTAAGATCTATTCACGGAAGCTAGAGTGGTAGTAAACGCGTAAGTCGAGAGGAAGCAGGTGTGACGTCCGGTAGGGAGGGAAGTCAGATGTCAGAGTAGACGACGATGTAGATAACATAAGATGAATTGCAAACGAGCTGTGGTTTTGCGATGAAATTAGGAAGAATCTCATAGTGATGAATCAAACTGGATAAGCCTCCGAATACAGAAATTGGCTTTACTTGGGCCCGAATTCAGGACTGAAGATCAAGCGTTCTGAAGGCGGCCAGGATATCACTGGTTTACGCAAAAAGGGGAAATACAAATTAGATGGCCTGCCTGCATTCACCGTCTATCCACTGACGATCGACTGGGAGCAATTTGAGCAGCTGTTATTCATAGATAGCTAATGCGTCTGCAGTCACACTTGAGGTCAAGTCAGTGCTACACATCAAATCACAGTAGTTTGCACAGCCGAATGTGTAACACGGGAAAGTTTCGGAGGTTCCTGCTTTCAGTTTTTCAGGCTTAAACTATGTTCTCTCATGATCTCGAGTTTATATTGAAACGTGAAAGTGCACATCGAATAACACGTTGGTAGCACCGACTTCACCAATTAAGATTTCGTCTGAGCGTCTTCAGTTATCACGCAGCAGAAGATTTGGGATCCGTTAATCAATGATTAAGGGAACGCGCCCCAACCATCAATGTCCACTGAAGTTAAATACGCGCCGATGATTACTGAACTACATGACTTGATTTTCGAGGTTTAACGCCTAACGCCAGATGTACAGGACAGGAAGCAAACATTGTGAATGAAAGTGTTTCAGATATTACGGTTCCGTTACTAAGAGGTTCAACCTGCAATGTCATACAATAAAATGCAAGCAAACATCATCAGCCATAACAGCCTTTTTGTTCACATCTTTAGTTTATGATCTCTTCAGATGCGTTTAGCAGGCCCGTTGAAAAAAATGTAATACCAGCCACACTAATCTTTAAATGACAATCCAGTAACAAAAGGATAAACATGTTTATTTCGAGGTGAACGCCACCTACACTTGGTCGCAGCCTTCGAATTTAAATACGTTTTTCAGCTAGCCCACTTCGGAAGTAAGCATTAGACTCGAGTTTCGTTCTAATCAGAGCTCACTATTACCGCATATCCTCGTCTGAACTGGAATTTGCACTCTAGTTCAATTTTAAAAAATCTAAATTCCAGACATTCTATCAAAGGGAAAAACTATGCTCATTTGGTTTAGTGAAGAGAGTAAGTTCAACTTAACAAAGAAGTCCTGATTATGGGATCATCGATTGGATTGAACAGAATGATTAAGTCTATTTTTCTCTCGATATGACCAGACAAGCTGAACGCCATTCACACAAAGTTGTGGTTGAGCCTCTAGGTATGATCACTCGATCATGCTAATTGTGAGGTTGTTGACGTTGTGGTTATAACGCTAGTCTCACAAGCATGGGAACATGAGTGTAAATTCCGATCCGGGTGAAGATATGTACAAACTGTGAGTTCAGATGACAGCGAAACTCAAGTCTAGTGGTTCCCTTTGAAGTGGGTTAGCTGGAAGTCCCATTTGAATACGAAGGCTGCGATCAAGTGTGAGTAGTGTTCAGTTCGAAGCAATCTGAATCTTTGAAGTTCCAGTGATGTATGCCAATGCTCAAATGAAAGAAACTTACGTCTAGCCGAATATGGCTAATCAGCGGAGTCTATGCACCGCCGTGTAAGGAACATGACGAAAAACATTTCTCATTTATATTCACATTCAACCTGAATTCGACTGTTGGAGTTATAAACGTTTGTTCAATAAAGGTCATCATGAAATACACAAAGGAATCACAAAACCATCCGTAAAGAATAATATGCAAATTGTTAACTGGTAAACCAAACGATCAAACACCGCGCTTACCGTTTCGCAAATTGTGAAAACAACATGTTACAAATGTGTGATTTATATATAGCTAAAGCTGTGTTACACCACTGTTTTACGTCAACAGTAATGTTAAGTTGCCCCGAAGCTGACCCATATCACTAAATCTTTGCCGTCAAGTACATAAGCAACATTTAACTTTGCTGGAAGAACTTTGGTGAACGGCCACACCTGCCTGTTACCTTACGCATTGTATGCTACCTTAGAAAATCTAACGTTTTGAGGAAGTCCACAAAACGGGCATGTAACCGCACATAGCCAGTTTTCCTTTAACTGACACACAAGATACACTCCTTCTCCGGTACACTGAGCATTATCACATCAGTAATGGGTGATTTAAACGTTGATCAAATTAGAACCCCTACAGCACAATTTGGAGAGCTAAGTCAGTCATAACTGTTCGTGTAGTTCGTCCGCACATAGGACATACAAAAACTCCTGCAAGCTTGTCCCCTATCACTAGATGGAGTAAACCAGGTGCGAAATAATGCGTTTCAGGACAGGGCTACAATACTTTATAACCTAACCTGGCAGACCATTGTGCATCGTTGTCCCAAGCTGTTCCACAGATGTCCCTGTAGCTAAGCTATTTCGTGACGACAACCATCAAAATCTGTACCTTTTACTCGAAAAGCTACCCACAGTGGTACGATCGGGGATATATCTTGACGTACATAGAAATATCTAACCACCTGTGATGCACAAATGCACATTTAAGCAGATTATTTAGTGCACGGAATCTAGTGAGCTTTCAACCAGTTCTTTTAGTAACTTTTCGTTATCTTGCAAGAAGACAGCCATATTTTGTACTCGACAACACCCGTATGAAGTGTGGGTTGAAATAAAGTTTGTTATGCAAAACAGTGAGATTTCATACGGAAACGTACTCTGTTTTCTTTTGGAAAGATAATCAATTAATGGACATATTTACTAAGAAAGATTCAAACTAAAGGTTCAGTGTACAGGAAGCAACGAGTTTTATTGAAAAGTCGGTAGGTACATCCGTGTAAATAGTAACAGGCACAATTCCTCGTAACTGCGACAAAACTGTGCTTGCTGGCTCTGTAAGTCAAATTCATAAATTTTAAATAAATGCTTGATAAACTGTGTATCATTCGGTGAACTATATGCAAACTAACATAAGTCCAACAGCTTATTAAAGTTCTTACTGTACTGTTCAAATTTGAAAACTTTCTTTACAGCAAATCCGGAGGCAGGAAAAGATGACAGTGTACCCAGTCAAACTGGGAAGAATGCCGGCTCTAAGGAACCTCCCAAACCACCCTTGGAACCGACGGAAACTCTACCGGAGGATGATAAACGTGCTTCTGGTGGCGGTAGTGGTGGTGATAGCGCGCCCAATAACACCCACAGAAACATTCGTCAAACCTATTCTTCAAAACCCCAAGATTTTCAGGTTGTTTTCTGAGTCACAATGTCTTCATTGAAAACATGCTGCTTTTAATTGCCCATTTGCGGTCAGTTCACCTTACTGGCTTGTGAAGACAAATAAAACACACTGTGCCAGAGAGCTGGATTGTTAGAACGAAAAGTTTTAAACCAATTCTAGTTTAACACAGCCCGACTAGCTATATCACAATTACAGATCTTCGGTGTTTAGTTATCACTTATTTCACTTTGCTATAATTTCATCGCTGGTTTAACCTAACTAATCCTAGAGGAAGTGAGAAGAGACCAAAATTTTCTCAGATGTAGTCGGAATCACATGATGGCACAGCCACCAAAGTCAATTCCTTGACGACGACCATTAATTCCGTCAACAAATCGTTGGATTATATTTTCCAGAGTCCATAAAACAGGCACAAATCAGAAGTACACCGGTAACTGTAGCCATAAAAGCTGACTCTGGTGTTATGCAAGCTGCTCTACACATCAAAGTTTTAACAACCATGTTCCAGAGCTAGTAGCTCACATCTTGCTAACGTTGTCGCTTACTGAACACGATCGTTAGGCACAAAACCTGCTACATGTCTACAAGCATTCATCTGGAAACAAGTGAACCCGTGGTTCGTTCGTTTTCTTAAAGGTCTGCTAACACTCTGAGTTTGAAGTGCTCAGATTCCGTTATAGACTTTGTCGCACAACGTTCGTCGTTTGAACACCTTCGGCTTGCAGGTGGATGGTGTTAAAATAAACCAACTAGGGAAGTTGGTCAGTTTTTGAAAGACTCAGCTGTGAAAGGTTGGCCCTCGGCTGCACTCCAGATATTGACAGAATGTTTGGTAAATGATAGGATTTGCGCATCACAGAACATGTTGAAAGATAAGAACAAAGACTAATACCTCTGGTTCGAAATCTGCATTCACTGGGTAATCTATTAGTTAGGGTGTTAATTTGAATTCCCGAAAAGTTGCCTGAGTTCTGCGAGGTGATCACTTCATCGTCTTTCTGCATCATTCGAATAACATTGAACATTTTTTAGAACAGACTGTGTAAGTTTATCTGAAGTTTTATTGGTGGCGTCTATCAACAGATAACCTAATATATACGAAGTTGAACTGGTACCAACCAGATCGTGAAGTTCACTTGTAGGCTTCTGTTTTTTGATCAAGGATAAATGGAAAGGGCAAAGACGATCATACAGTTGGGTTGGCGAGTTCATGAGATAATTAATGAATAAAATGATTCATCACAAATCTTGAAACAAATCTGTTTTTGTACTCTGGTTGGTAACATCAAAACGTTCTCCAGTTTATCAAGCTAAGTAAGACTACTGAGTGAACTTTGGTTGTCATATTATTAGAAGATGAACATTAAACAGAGTATTATATGTAATATTACTGTTGCAACTAAGTAACCGTCCAAAATATTTGATTAGAACCTAGGACTGAGATCATATGGTCTGATCATATGGACACTTATGTGAGCTCACAAGTCGCTCCATTGTACCTTCTAAACAGCTAGCAACTTTTATTCGAGAAGACAGATAGACGTTGTTAATCTAAAAGAAAAATGTTCTACTAGACATTAAACTAAGATAAAAACAATAATTAAGAATGTCTTGAAGGATAAGCTGGTCTAACCGCGTGTGATTTATAACAAGTAATACTAATAACCCGTAATAGATATTCCGCTTGTTCCACCCACAGTCCAACATACCGTCTTGTAATGAATGTTGACATCTTTAATTGGGTCTATCTAGCAGTCTTGAATTCGCGGATTAAACACTTGGAGTTGAAGAAGAACAGATCGATGGATCAATTAAAGGTCTATTTTAGAAACCTCCGCATGGTCAGCTGGCACGTTGGTCTCGGCAGACACATTCATATGTCATATCATGTTACAACTATCACGTCTTGATCAGCACATGATCAATTAAGTACAATCGGACAAATGCCTGATCGTCTAAGTGAACAGTTGGAAGGGAATTTCAATAATGCATGTTGGCATGGTGTACCGATCGATTGTAATGTATACTTACTCAAATTTGGTGTGGAATAGACGCACAGAAAAAGTCACAGAAATAGTGTACAGTGCAACCTTAGTTTACGAATGTTTGCTCTTATACAAATAGCGCCTCTCACCTTACGTTACGAAATTATAAATCCACCTGACAGGTCGGAGGCCTAGGAAATTCTAAAGACCAAAACAAGATGGCTTATTAGAAAAACAGATGATTTTCTGTGAATTATCAAAACAGGATGATGAGAATAAAGACACATAGGCGAACATGTTTTCGATAATTCGAAGAGTTAATAGAGTTAGATCGGAATATCGATCAGACTTACTGCAAAGAAACTAGGTCACTGGCCAGTCAATTGGCGATGGGTTGATCGGTCGGTTACGGATGAATCTTAACCAACTTAAAATGAATGTGGTCTTACCTGGCAAGTTGTATGATGTGTGATCAATTATAAGTTGAGTCAATCTTTGCCTGTACCTTGACAGTACTTCAGTTAATTCACACGAGATTTCCCATGAAGCCGTTGAATCAAGCAAAACGTTTACGACTTTTTATGAAATGTTTGAATGGAATAAGGTGAAATTGTGTATTAATTTATGATAGTATACCGATAAATTCTACTTTTGTATTACTTTCGTTAATTTTAGCAAGTTAACTGCGTTGGCCGTATAGGTGGTAGTTTAGATAACGGAATGAAAAAGTTGGCATAGATGGTGTAATAAATATGTTAACCAGCTACAAGTTTTAATAATAATTTCCGTTCGATAGATCACAATCAAACGGCCATATAACAAAATACTTCATACGCATATTCAGCTATAGGATTGACAACAAAGTGTTAACAGCCACTGACGCATGAAACGCCTGATTATATGATGAAGTTGAAGAAAATTTTGATTTGTAGTGACTAGCTTTTGTAATTAATGCAAAAATAACTAAACAAGTGAATAGTTGTTCGATTTTCTGTAATAAGCGCAATCTAAAAGCAATCAAGAACAAACGATATATGAGCCACCACTCATTCGTCTAAGGCTGTCAGAAATTGCTCGCATGAACCAGGCTATTCCCATGCGCCGCTTGTTCAATATGCATGTTTTGAGTAACTGCTTCTAAAGGTTACCAGCTTTTTAACCGTTCGATAAGTCACTAACATCTTAGTGATTTCAGCTGCAGTTTACGACAAAAGCAAAAGCAGTTTATTCTTGAAACTCTCAGTGAAATGATCAAGCAACCCACCACGAAGGAAACAACGACGTAGGTTTTATGTAGTGTACAGTTGAAAGGATACTTGAAACCTATTTTCCTTTATTGTTATAATTTATCGTTATAGTTTATTCTAAAAGAATGTCCAACTTATCAAGCAAACAGTGGAAGTTTTCTCTGTCCACCTAGCTAAGTTGATACCCATTATTCACTACTACATATCACTTATTTTACTTCAAACTACCTGAAGCATTCAAACTTCAAACCATTCATGTGTTAATTTAGATCCGTGTAAAAGTTGTTGAGGCACGTCAACTACAAGGAGGCAACGTTTCACCTGTCTGCAAGGTCACCTGTTGGAACAGAAGGGAAGAGACACATGTGAAAAATTCCACTAATTCTCCTTACTGGAATGAGATATTCTTTTTCAATTTCCATGAGTCTCCCGCTGACCTTTTGGATCAGACGATCACATTCAGCGTATATAACTCCCACCACCTCAGGAAAGACTCTCTGATTGGTTCCTTCAAGTTTGATTTGTCTGTTGCCTATGAAGAAAATCAGCATAGCATGTTGAACAAATGGCTTCTACTCAGCAACCCTGATGATCCAATGGCTGGCGCAAAGGGATATTTGAAGATTTCAATAGTTATCCTTGGTCCTGGTGACGAAGCTCCAGTAAGTTGTTAAAATCGTTCTAAGCATCTAAATTCCAGTGATAGCTGTTACCATTCAGCAAACATCTGCATGAGATCCATAGGAATCACAAGAACTATTGAAATTTCATAGATCGCAGAAGACTTCAAACCCTTACATACGTATAAATCTGCCTGTTAAGAGTTAAAATTCAACAGACATAGTCTAAGCACACTTTCAAACTATAGCAAACAACAGCTGACCAATGTTTACCAGCTGTCTTAGCCTCAGAAAACAATTATCGCCCGAAAGTATATAGAAGGATGAAGAAATAGGGGGCAAAACAGTAGGAGAAAGTCGAGATCGGTCAGTAATGTTACTTTCGAGAGAATGATAACTTCTGATACTTCCCGGTCGTTTATACCGCGGAAGGGACCCCACTTCGAGCCTCTGACTCAAACTCTCTGTTGGCTCCATTTGAATTCTTGAATATGTTCGTCAAGTCTGCACTCAAAATTACCCATTGATAACATCAATAAAATAAGCTCTGGTAAGTTGCTCTTAATCAGACACTCATGCACCGAATTATTTACTTCCTTAGATAAACAAGAGCATATTTTTACATGTTGTAGTGAACAGTGTAGTGAACAGTTGTAGTGAACAGTGTCCGTTCACACAGACTATTTTAATAGCGTACACAATGAAGTAATGTATCCTTCTTTATGACCCATCGTTCTACCCACTCAATGAGAGCGATGCCTTCCGAAGGATCGGGTGGCAGCATGAAAATGTGGCTGAAATTGAAAAGGCATCATCAAGTAAAACACAAAGTGAGCACAATCTCAATGAAACGACTTAGTTGTACGCATGGAATTCAAAGTCTTCGCTATTGGTACATAGTACAAAGATCGGCAATCGGCACTTAAAACAAGTCTCGTTTACAAAAGATAACACTAAATTCTCCGCTTTTAAGAAATCGCTCAACACAGCCAGAATGAAGGAATTTTACTACATGGTGTTTAAACGTGTCGAATGGAGCTGTTTTTTTTAAAACCAAGTGAGATAGAATATCCAAATCATTCCGGAGCTTTTTGTCTTTGCTGTTCAAAATGTTGGTATAATCAGCATACTTGAATAATGAAGAATTGACAAGGTGCGGGATTTCGTGTACGAGTGAACTAAGAAACAGAGGTCGCGGTATTGAACTCGGCAGCTAATCGTATAGTAACAACCAAAAAGTGTACCGTTAACTTCAATTGTAAAATGGCGACCTGGAAGATATTCAGTGTTTGAAAGCGACAAATCAGATACACATTAAATAAAAATGTTGTTACCTACCGTCTAAAAAGCTTTGGATAGATTGTGTGATCGTTAAGTGAGTTCACGTAGTTTCTAAGACTTATGTGTTGTACTGATGAAAGTTAAGGTCAACCGAACACTAGACTCACGCTGAACGATATGGTTGGTAATCCAGTTTAAATTTAAACTGTAGCTCCTGTTTAAACTGAAGTAAAAACAAGATGGTCCTTATAACTCCCAGCTCGGATACGTAGACATAACTTTCATTAACTATTCTGATTAGGAGGTGTGTTCAAAAGTGTGCCACCAATACCGAAATACAAGATATGGATCTCGTACTTGCGAATATGAAAACTGGCTTCTGAAAGATGTTTATTTGGTTTCCTGCCGTATGCTGCACCGACCTTTCAGTTTGCCGAGTGTGAAAGGAAGAGTTAGAATTGTCCGCGGCAATTTATATCTTTTAGTATCTACCTTTTTAAATACAAAATGATTTCGTTCATAGGCATTTGAAAATCATTCACAACTGAGACATAAAAAGATCAGCAAAATGGGCTACATTTCATCTTAAATTTTTGAAGGTTCATTGTTTTGTTTAACATTTCCTTTGTGTCCAGTGTGCAACAAAATATCGTGGTGACTCTACAGTCAGTAAAACTTAACTTATTAAACAATTCCAACACTTGAAATAACGGTATCTTTGGGCGAAATAAATAATATAGCTTGAAGATGTAAACACCACTATCGATTACACCTCTGAGCGCATTTTCAAGACGGTTCAATTAAACCGACTCATCCCGAACAACTAATCCGAGAGCCAGTTCATCTTTTAGCCACATCATTTTTGAAAGTAAGATTGCTGGAATGAAATGAAACCGAATCAAAGTGCTAGTGATATTTGACCCACTGGGATTTAACTGCCACCAGTTGTGCTCATTTTCATTTTTCAGGATTAAAAGGATTGTGTTCATTCTAAATTGGAGAAGCGTTTTCCTCCTCCCAGATAAAATGTCGACTCAACGTTTCAGTTAATGCAGGCATATGCTAAATCATTTTTAAACACTGGAGACCAGTAACTGCCTCACTGAAACTCATTCAAAAAGTTATCTTTACCTGCATTCAATGAACAGCTTAATTTCTGTAAAATTAAATAAATGAAAGAAAATTACTAACCTTTATATATCGAATTTTTGTTAATATCTTCAAATCTGGATGTAGAAACTAGACAGGCAAATTGTATCATTTGAGGTTACTAAATCATTCGTGGAAAATTGTTTGAAATATTCCGAGACTGTTATTACATCTGAACCCATCGCGATGATTTTGTGTTAGCGAGTAACACACGGTGGTTTTTTTGTTGTAATGGGAAGTTTTTAAAAGATAAACTTGCTTATCCATGTCAGCGCAGTCTGATTGTATGTCTGACGAAGAAGTGTTTTAGATATGTCGGTTGTGATTCGTTATCAGTTCTTTCGTCAATAATGACCATCGAAGTAGTAAGCGTTGGTTACAAGTTTAGAGAGAAGCAATCTTACGTGATTAACTTCCGCAGTCACATAAATGACAACATTAATGACATTCGAACTACAACTTTTGATATCCTTGTAATAAAACTTAGTGGCGATTTTTTTGAGAAAGCATGCATCTTATAATCAAGTATAGGATATTCGTAGGTCTAAGTTTCAAATCAATATTCAGTTAGCTGAATGAAACCCTGATAGTATAAGCGTCTTGAACCAAGGAAACTTGCAATCAAAAGTTATGATGATTTTACATTTACCAGGTAGCTGCATTTACGGGGGATATTTATCGGAATATATCAAGTCACTTATGTGAATGTCAGAATGACGAAATTAAGCAATATAAAACCAAAAAGCAAAACAAGGTCCCAGAATAACAGTACGAAAATTTAATTCAAATTTAAAACACTTCATTCCCTTCAGAAGTTTGAACAAAACAGTCAGAAAACGAAAGCTGGTAGATGCAAGCATTTCGTATTGACTCATCAGTATCAAATTTACAATAACACAAAACGGTTTTTCATATCGAACAGATAGGGGGTAGGGTGGATAGTCAGTCGGTGGGTTAATAAAGATCACTTATTCTAAGGAAGGGTCAAGTTTACGAGCAAATTTTTCTGATCACACAGGGTCGGACTTAGTCGATTGATTGCGACAGCTTCAGCAAACCGCAAGAATCTTGGATTCGAGTGACGTAATTCAAATTTCCCATTTCTTAATGTTATAAGAAGTGAGATAGATGAGAAGCTCAGACTTATAACACCTGCATTAAGCGACCGGTATCTCACAGTCTGGTGAATATGATGATGACCGTCGAGAACTGAAACGCAAGCTGACTAAAAGTTTGCACAAAGACCGTGAGCAATGTTTAATCGAACAATCGAAAGAGATGGAAAACGCCTTTTTATCTAGAAGTGACAGAAAGCATTTTCCCTTGATTCGTAGTTGTACTGGCCGTCGAGTCGGTGTAAGTGAGACCATATGTGAAAAAGGTGGTTCACTTATTATCAGTCAATCGCACCGACTTGACAGATAGGCTGAACATTTTGAAGAGCAGTTCGGCTGTCCTCAACCAGATCATGTGGACGATGGGACCCGATTGGTCAGTTATTGCATTCAAGACGGTCCTCCGTCAAAAGCAGAAGTGTTCCTGGGGCTCAACTTATTGAAGCGTAATAAGGCTCCTGGTTCAGACCTCCTCCCTCTTTCTCTCTTCAAGGATGGCGGGGAGAGGTTGATATCGGAACTGACAAAACCCCTCCGCGCGATCTGGGAGACTGAAGAGGTGCCTCGTGACTGGTGCCTATCAGCAGTCATCCCAGTTTTCAAAAAGGGGTCCCGAAGTCTATATGACAACCACAGAGGCATCAGTTTGGTGTTTGTTGCGTCCAAGTTACTCACTGGCCTCATTTTACGTCAGCTCACTAAGCCAGTGGAAAACCAGATAGGTAAAGAACAGGCAGGATTTCAATCCGGTCGAGGGTGCATTGATTATATTTTTACCTTGAGACGGATCTTGGAACATCGGCACTGTTACAGACAACCGACAGTCATGGTCTTTTTGGACCTAAAGGCTGCTTTCGACTCAGTTGTTCGTAACGCTCTCTGGAGCTATCATCTCCACAAGGGAGTGTCAGAGAAACACATGAATATGTAGAGATCACTGTATGCCCCCTTTGCAAGTAGGGTGAGGGTTTATGGACAATTATTTCGGTTATTCATCACTCCTAGTGTTGTGATCCAAGAACGCGAATGGCACAAGGGTTATTCATTCGATAAAGCAATACATGGGTTAAGAATTTAAATCAAACCTGTCACAAGACCACTCATTTGCACGCAGTATTCGGCCTCAGACAGTCTCGGCTACCATCGATGTCAGTTCTCAGTTCCCTTGAGTAGCAGGGACCGTTATGGATGATGCTGCACTTTGATTATCTTTCATGCAGTCTTCTTGTGACTTGTACGTTGCCCAAAAATATGCCGTGCACCTGCTACCGAATAGCCGCGGTATGAGTAGTGTAATACGATCGCTCAACTCCTTTGCAATAGTATGTAATAAAGTCTGTACAGCAGACATGTTAGAAGTTACACACGCGAAAGCTAGAATGACTGTAGACAGCGCTATGGGAAACTGCTATAGGCGGCGCAAAATGCACGAAGTTAACAGTTGTCTTCCCACAAATGTTTCTTAAACAACTTCCGGTGGTCATTACAAAGAGACTGCATGGAGGTTAGTACTGATAATTTTAAATGTAAATGCTTGGAATAACAGATGAATGACATGCAATCAATAAGGTTTACCTGAAAATTTTCATCACAGTTGAGATAAAATTTCAGTTTGTTATTGTGACCCGTGTAGCTTACTGAGAATGGTAACTTTCACTGTTAAGTTTGACCAACTTTCGTATAGAGAGTTATAAATATTTTATGAACAAAATGTGTATCTTCACATGGTTTTTTTTACAGGCCGTGACGCGGATTCAGGGTGTTGCTGTGCGGTCTGGTATAACTCTTTCATTTGTTACATAACTGAATGTACTACAGGTGCGCGTTAGGCTCAGTGAAGTGCATGGTTAACCCCTTTCTCACCAGTAAGCGCATCAGAGCCTACGATCTTTCTATGTATACTCTGAAACGCTTCTACCCAAGCTTGCACTTGTGCCTGGAGAACGTTAGATTGGCACTGATACGGTCGCCATGGATTTATATGGTTGCAAGTTCCCCGGTGTAAGATGTACGGGGTGGACATCGTACATAACTGAAAAATGAAGGAGTTTGGTTTACAAAGTGATCACGACCGATAACAAAGGTTTAAAACTTCGTTAATCTACAGCCCACTTAATCAAGATTCAAATTCTCGCACTGAGTTGCCGAATCTCGATCATAAAGTACGTTTATGATCAGTTATTTCGAAGACGAATGGATTGAGTGAACCATATTACTAGGTACACTTGCATACAAAATTCACGTTTGGCAGTTCTGTGTTTAGTATCACATGGTCCACCCTTACTTTTAAAAAATGCTTGAGGGTTCTACCTATAATAAATTGCAGAAACAACCAGCATTAACTATTGGCGGGAGACCGGCAAAATAATCTGATGTGTGCATCCCCGTATCCAGAACTTCAGTGACATCCTGAAACAGTAACAGTTCCATTGAACGCGTTGTTTAAAGGTGGAAACCTTCATAAATTTTAAGGTGCCAGTATCCAAAATGACACAACTTCATACCAATAGCAAACATTTGCTAAATACGGTTAGGAAGTTATAACGACAATTCCGCGAATGTATAAATTATAACGCAGCTGAAATTACTTGTTCACGTTTGGCTTGGGTCGAGGACAAATTGTCGCGGGATATAGTGACCTGGGAATACTTTAAGCCGCAAAGAATTCTCCAGGGATGAATTTTCCGAGATGAATTAAATTTCCCCTATCCACTCAGGTACATCATTGTGTTTTCTTGGATTGCACCATTGCTAGAAACGGTAGTGTGCTGCATTCGTTATAGTTCTTTAGTATTTATGGTATTGGTCATTAATTCAATACTTCTCAATTTACCTCCGGAATATTTTCTGTAGATTATTTGTGGGCTAAAGTAGCCACTATAGTAATTGTGAACTGTTGTAGCGAAGCAGTTGGCTTAGTTTTTAAAAAGTGTTGCAATTATATTACTTTTCTCAGCTGATTTGATGCCTTTTCGGAATTCTGTTTCCTAGAGCATGAAGCCAGTCGATGCGGACGGTGAAGAGGATATTGAAGCGTAAGTACTTCGGAAATTAATTAGTCCTTTTGCAGAAATCTCTTGCGGCCAGCAGGTGTACAACTTCGACCAGCCGTATTCAAAATTCGCTTGTTCCTGGCAGAAGATCTTCCCAGAAGTAAGCGAGTTGTGAAGTGTTTCCCAAACGTAGTATAATCAGTGTGCTTTGGAAATAAGGGGTTTAATTTAACAAACAATATGCTACGAAACCTAAGAAATCTTAGTTTATCCACTCTGTGGTGACCCACTGCGATTTTAGACACCTAATCACTATTCAACTAAGCCATTTAGTCTGTCTCAACATAGACTAAACTGGCAAAGTGATTGTGACAAGAAACGATTTTATCAGTTTACACCTTATAAGTTACCCAAGCTAACATAAACCGGAACTATAAGTCAACTAATAGTTTAGACACAACCAAAGTAACATCCGAGTAGTTGCCACGGAACCATTCAAGACTTAATACTTATTTTCAAATTGAACATCACTCACAATTGATCGCAGCTGTCGCATTCCCATAGACTTT
>LUCH01000854.1:2556-36755 GCA_013368495.1 Paragonimus heterotremus | reverse complement strand
TTAGGCACGACCGAATTATCATATGTGAACGCTCAACCACTTTTGCTTGTGAGTAATACTTATGCCAATTCAATAAAGCAATCTTTGAAATGTTGCCAAAACCAACCGACGATAGATGGGTTGAGTATTTTTACAAAAAGAAAAATAATTTAGACATCACAAAATTGTACACTACTTAGCCCACTTAATAAGGATTCACAAATGAAGTCATAAAATGGGGGTTACACAAGTTGTAAACATGTATGATCTAATGTCTGAATCGTTGTGTGTGACGAAAACGGTAACTATGGTGTACTGATCTGATGCGAAATGTTAGATATGACAACCTTCGTTTGAGAGTTTACAGAAATCGGAAATCCATAACGAATAATGCTAATGAACGCACAAAAGCTCTTCACATTTTTTATCATTAAAACATGAATGGAAGACTGAGTACTACGGAAAACTACAAACAGTTCTAGACTTTTCTGCAATCCGATATACGCTTTTACCACAATGTTCAGCACCTCAACAGTTGGAGTCAGTTGTTCATCGATCCGTGTTACATTTGGACAAAACAAAATAGGTTTCGTAATTATTTCAGAAATCAGAGTAACGTACAAATGGTGTATCGCTTGTATATTTCAGTGGATCCGGACACGTTCAGAAGTTTGAAAAATCTCATGTCTCGAACAGATACAGAAAAAGAGTTCGCAGATCCGTATATGATACTAAACTTTGCCGGAAAATCGGTAAGTCAAATAAGTATGCTTACCAAGGTAATCCTTCTTATAGCTAAAATCGTCCATAAAATATGGAACAGATCATCCTGAATGGAATGAAGAGTTATCAGTAAATTTACAGGTATGTTTGTTTAAGTTGAAGCTTTCAGCACTTCCTTAGGATAACTCAAATCGAAAGTAGTAATTGGATTATACAACGCCATTAACAAACAGTACTATTAGAATGCACTACAGGTTTATTTTCAACGATCAGCGTAATGAATATAGTGTGGGCACTTGTAATAAATAACGCATTCTGACATAACCATCGTCACGTTAACCAGTTGATGCAATCGCTTGCAGTGACCGGTAGACTTCATAAGTAATTAAGTTGACAACCAGTCTTCAGTATATTTCAACTGGCATTCATGGTCACATTTGTAGAATGTAGATTGTAGAATATTTTGTACGAATGTCAACAGTCTAGTACACGTTTTGATGTTTCGGGCAGAGCTATACTTGCAGGAAGATGAAACGGAAGTTGAAAAGGTATAAACGACTTGGTTTTGAGTCTCACACAGGCGTGTCGCTCTACGCCATGAAACCAGACCACTCCCCATTAAAATGCGATCCATCTGAAGTTCAATACACTCGTCTAATTCTTCGATCTGGTCTTAAATACCAGTGAACAGAGCATGTGTAGATTTCAACAAGCATCCTATCTAAATAATCAAAGACAACTGCTTGCCGTACTTCCTTTTAAAAAATGTGATTTCAGCTTTTACAGCAATGAAAAGCATTTACAAATGCACCCGACTGTGTCGCGATAGCTTTCTGCTGGAATTAAACAGCAAAGCTTATTTGGAAAGTCAGTTTCCCGTAACAACGGAAAACAGAGCGGGTGTAACTAAATGTGTCAAAATCCAATGAACCTTTTCTTGTCTCTTTGCATTAAAATTTCGAGGCAAGCACTACTGCTCCTCATTACAGAAATTCCAGTAAATGACAGAAAAATAGATCAACCAAGATACACACTTTATCTTCATCCATCGTCAGCATAGTTTTACACTGTTCTGCTAACAAATTAATGATTTGCAATGCGCGGAAGACTTCAGAACCAAACTGGAGGAATCTTGCAAATCATAGTCGTCAGCATCCGTTCGTACGTTCTCCACAGAGTTGGCATAATGTCTTTGTGAGAACATATCTCTTGTTACACTCGTGTTTATTGGTTATTATGCACATCGGACTCAGTCGCCACTGTGTGAAATCACTAATTCCACCTGGTTTAAACTTGTGATGGTGTAATGTTTGCCCTCGTCATACTTATGATAATAATGAACTGGCTCAGGTCCAAGGCTAGCTTCGAAGTAGTCACAATGAAAAATAGAGAGCTATGGATGTGTATGGCTTAGTCTGAATAAGAAGCGCTTCAGTAGGTGATCACACAAAAAGCAACTGGTTAGGAAATGCGATTCAGAAAGCTCCAACTAAGTCATACTTTCTAGGTGCATAAATCTTGAAGGGTTCTCCCGGATGGCAGTTGCTAAACAGTTGGCTCCGGCACTAACCAACTACTTCTGGTTGGTTCTACCTAGGCCCTTCTGATTGGTGGATACGAAGGTATAGTGTGTTGCGGTTTATGGATGAGTGTTCTGAACACTTGGATTGACCGCGGTGATGAGGTTGAGAGTGCATTGAATAATAATTCCTATGAAGTAAATGAAGGTGAGTATTTTGAGGAATTCTTAAGTGAGTTTTTCATAAGAATCTCCTAACTGTGAAGCTTGGAATAACGCTCTTAATAGAACACTCAGAATTATTTAGCCATATGCAATAACATATGCGGGTTTGAATGGACGAAAGTTGGCTGCTGACCGTGTCCCAAAAATCTTCATCTGATACAATCATTTCAAACTACCGATCACTAACCATCGAATATCCATGGATAATTTTAAATGAGAAAAATGGAAGAGCTGATGTTTCAAAATTATTTCATCGGTCAAACTGTATTCTGTTTTCCACAGTTTCCTTCAATGTGCGAGAGAATCAAGCTGACTTTTTTTGACTGGTAAGTGTCGGGTATTGTCGAGACATTTATTTTGTCGGCTAACCATCACATTCTAAATGCGTCCGAATTTGTCATTTGTATTAAGAACGTCGCCAGTTCAGCGCAAACGATTGTTTACCAGTGAATTCAGAGCAAAATGATACGAAAGCAGTTACTGAACGGTTCACTTATGTTTTGAAACCGTGACAAACTGAAAATGATCATTCAATCGAATAGCGGATTGTCAGTGTCGAAGGCAAGATTGAAGAAATGCAACCGGTCTATTCCAATACTGCGGTTGGTACAAGTTGTGTGGTACGGACTTTCCAGACCATTCAGTCATTAACATAATGCCTATTCTGATTTAGGCAAGTGAGCGTCAGTGTCATTAAGCCAGTGCACAAATGAAATGGCTGTCGGAAAAGGTCATGGAAAGGGGCTCTTTTATTTTGTACACAACCAGTCGAACCTAACAGTATTTTGGTCTAGCAGCTGAAGTGACATCAAACATCGACAGTATAGCGAGAGGTAAAGTGTTATAAATTGACCTGTGTACTTTACACTCTCCATAATCATGGCTTGTGAACACAAAGTAGATATTCAATGTGTAGTTCGACGGCTGTCTTACTTTTTTTGGCTAAAAGACTCCACTGTTTTTAAGACCAATTTTCGTGATTACACATTCGTCTAATTTGTGTCTAAGTTGTCGATATAATTCGTTTCTTTGACTATCATAAGCAGCGCAAACGATATAACAGAATGATAGGTAGTTTCGAAAAACCATCACGATTCTCGACAATTCGACGAGATAAAGTAGTTCAAACAAAACAGACACTTATCCAATCTTATTTGAAATCTGGCCGTAACAAAACAATTTGTGCACACGTTAGGTTTTCCAAGCTCTTAACATAAACATCCAGTGATGACTAAATGTCCGTACGTTCTTCCATACTACATGATGATCACGATACATAAGAACACATTGCGTGACATTGAATAGGAAAAGGTAACAAAACAAACTATGATTGACTGTTAATAGGTTTCCTCACCAAAAATACCTGAAGTCTTATCCCATTAGTTATTCAACCAACAGAAAACAATAAGTTCTATTAAACATTAATATCAGCCTCACTTTCTATTCGACATGTACTGCAGGGATCGGGCTACTGAGGATGATCCCATTGGTACGACAACCATAAGCTTGACAGAAACCTCGGCTCAAGGCGGAGATGGTCAGTTTACAAAGCATCGTTCACCACGCTTATGTAACTACTGTTAATAGCAGTATTATCATGTTTGAAATCTGATAAATTTCTCAATTAATACTTCTGAAGTTGCCATTCTTCTTCCAAGAGTTATTTCTGACGCAGGAGATATTTCGCTAAGGTCTTTTAATAGCAATGCGAGACATTACTGTCAAACTGCTGATCATTTCCTGAAGAAGCTTCTGTAGAATACATCAAGCTAGTAACAGTTAGTAATGAAACCTCGTTGCATGTGAGTTATTCAGAGAGTGGAAGGTGGTTTCATTTTAAAAACTGATAGATGTTAATGGCTTAGTTATAGTGAAGCACCTTCCACTTTCGTTATCGAAAAAAACTAAACAGATTTAGTGGCGTATAAAACTGGTTAAAAGAAAAACACAATCGATACCATTCTCTTAACGAGTAACAACCAGCTTTGGTCTATTTGGTCAAGTTCTGGTTTGTAAAGTTTGATACAAAAATTGTTATTGAAAAAGTGTCTATTCATTACATAGAGACGAAGCTAACTTCCACTGGACGAAATACCATTAAATAAAGCAATAGTTTTGATTCGAGATTGGACTGATTAATTGGACACACAAAAGAGACAAGAAATTGTTTCAGAGTGATATCAAATATAAGGTCTGGAAACACCATCGCGGCATATCCGCATCAACTTGGGAAATGTCTTGTAGTCAGATTCGGAGTTACTGTAGCTTAAGCGATAGAACTAATGACATTTGGTTGAATCAATGTACAACTGGTCCTATTCTTTAAACTATGCTGTGTCGTTGGTCATCACACTTGAAACTTAATTGTTGCATATCAGTTTTGCGTTGTCATGTGACACGGTCTGCAGGCTCAGGTATGAACCATTTTTATGACAAACCAAATGTTTTGAGTACGATCGAGGAGTATGCTTTAAAGTCACCTTTGTTTTTTTCTTTGCAGGTGGCGAAGGTAGGTGTAGTCATTTTGATTTATATAAAAAGGTTTCATATTTCAACTTGGGTGCTTAGTTGTAAATGATTTATAGCATTTTTAATAATATTTACCGATTTACCTGACCACTGGTTTGATAACATTCCTGCTGTATGGGGTGTAACGTGATACTCAAAATAGGTCACAAGCGAGGATGGTACTTATTTCTGGTTATCCACTGTGCAAAATAAACGGTTGATAGACGATGACATCGCATGGATGACAGAGGAGAGGAATACTGTGTCAAGTCAAGTTCTAATCCGTCTGATGTGGAATTCTGCTGGCTGCATCGACCACGTTTGGTGGTCACTTGGTTTCTTCCAGCTTTCATTGAATGCAATAGGTTGTCACCATTTTGCGGTGATATACCCCGTTTTGTCTCACCCACTACTTTCTACGAAGTCGACTTATTGAAGGAACTAGGAAGACGGTGATCAGGTGAAACTTGAATAAATTGAGGACAGTACCTGCCAAACTGCACGGTGCGGCACTTGTCTACCTTGAAGTAATCACACTGTATTCCCAGTTTTCATTAGTAGTCAGCCAATCAAAGGAATAAAACCCACAAATCTAATAGGTAAAGACTTAACTCAAAGTGTAACCGTTAACTTCATGATCAATCAACGTTAGTTTTCTTTTATATTTATGATATACTTGAGTCCGACTGGGGAATTAATGATAGAGGTCTTCCAATCGTTCCGTAATTTTATTTTCCTTCAAGAGTTTGGCATATCTCCGAAAACGTCTACGTGCATTTTTGAACGTTTTTGCTCATAGAAAGTCTCTAATTTTCCCCCAACTTCTGTAATTTTCAACTATTTTTCCTGTTGCTTTTGTTAGAATTTAAAAACCTAACTACAAAATCTCCATATTAACGTTGACTTACAGGGGTTACAATTAGTTCATTTACACGTACCACATTGCTTAATGAACCCTGTAGAAAAGCCTCAAACTACCATTCGAGCGAACGAGATGACCAGTTAGGAGATCAAAATAACACTATTCATTTACCAACCATTGTCCTTGAAAGAGCCATGTTTTGTACAACTGTGTGGGAACTAGCACCCTTTCTTCTGTAGCTACATCATTGGACTATCGTCCACGTTTGACTTTACGAAACTTCGAATCACTGTTCATAATTGGGCTCTGTCTGCGTTAGTCGTGCCATCACTCTATGGTCAAAAGGTATGGTTCGTTGACCGTCCCCATCCCGCACATCTAACGTTGTGCACTTAAAGCTCATTATGGACCCTCCTTCCTCGTAATTTTATTTATGCACGTATTACCTCGGGTGGGAATGAAGCTCACAACAAATTGTGGAGTTGCGAATAGAAGCACCGTTTTCCTAGTAAGTATTGGCGCCCATGTAAATACATGAAGTGCTGTCGTAGACCCCTTGGTACCAACTTGTGTACAAGTTGCACCTCATGGGGAAAAGTGTTTAACTGTAAAAGAACAACCTATCGTTTCAAAAAAGTTTGCCTTTGGTTACTTCCTGATTTCCACTCAGGTTTCCTGCCCACCTTTGGTCCATGCTTCGTGAATCTTTACGGATCGCCCAGAGAATATTCAGATTTGCCTGATAAATATGAAGCGTTGAATTTGGGCAAAGGAGAAGGAGTGGCCTATCGAGGTCGTGTGTTACTGGAGCTGGTGACGGAACTGTTGGAGGAACCGACTAAGAATGAAGTTAAACCTCTGGAACCAGATGTGGTTGCTCGCACGCAGGTTGGTATACTGAGACAATGACAGATTGTTTTATTGTGCCATAAGTCTTCTGCACGAGATGTGGCTATAACATTCGCGAACTCTGCAGCAAGACATCTACTTCACCTGAAAATTCAAATATTTTGTAATCAGAAGTATTATTTTAAGTCATCAGAAAGTATACTTCTGCTAACATCTTCACATTCTACAACCAGCAAACCCTAGAATTTAAAGCATTTCCGTCATTCATGGTAGCCGGAACGCAGAGTATTACAACAGCATTGTAACGTTCCTAAATCTCTGTTTCATTTATTAAACTGTCCGAAATTATTTTCAGTCGATACAAACCTGATTAGCACTTAACAAAATGCATAGTACACAGTCTTTCAACTTGGTTTTGGATCTGCCAATAGCAAGTAGGTGAATTCAACATAAAAATGAACAAGAGAATACCTCTACTTCACTGAAATAAAAATGTTGTAGTAGATAATCGTCAATTTCCAGCAGTCCATTTACGTCAACAAGGAAACGCTGTATTACGCTGTTCAACCGAATATCTTAAAGAGGTGGATTCAAAATTTTAATATCTACTGAAACAATAGAAATGGCGTGAACTCTTCTATTCCAAAGAACTTTACATAATATAAAGTTCGGCATTGAGTCTAATGGTTCTTATCAACACACTTTTTCCAACTTACTGGCATGAGAACATGCCGCTAAAATACTATAAAAGTTTAATGATTAGAATAATTCCCAAGTTTTACTTGAACTGTTGTCACTCGTGAGAAACACTGCAAGAGGTAATAAACAGACAGAGGTACATTCCGTGTGTATTCCATTCACCAAACTGATTCAGAATCATCTCTTTTTATCCAGCAGTGCTTAGCTCAGTATTGCCTATTATCTTACTGTGTAGTTGACCAGAGTGAAACGGAATTCGTGTGATTATTGACTTCGGGAATTTTTTAAAATTTGGTACAGAAATCTCTTAGACGACGAAAATATCGGTTGTACACCGCTTTTCTATCAGCCAGCATGATTTCAGAAGAAAAAGATTCACCGATTGAGTTCGAAGTCAGTATAGGCAATCACGGTAACAAATTGGATGAGTCAGTCACTCCGTGCGCATCAACCACTCCACCGACTTATCCGGTTTATAATGGTCAAGAATACAGCTATCTTCCATGGGGAGCAGAAAAACCGTGTACGGTCGTCGATTCACAATGGGAAGACATACCTCATCGATTGTGCGCAATAAACATGTTGCTAAAAATTGCTGATCGTTTGGTAAGCATTATTAAATGTCTTCACGTACAGTTAGATTACAACGATAGTTCGTGTATCCTGATAATAGTCTTATATTCCCACTGTAGTAGTACGATTAAATGAAGCACCTGAAATCATTACTCGACAGAAAAATATGTAAGCTTGAAACAGATTATTTTGGTCGCCCATTTTTCAAGTTCACATTCAATCCATATTTAGGGACATATTCACTCGGGTACTAGGTTCTGAGGATGACTACTACGATGACGTAAACAGACTCGACTGCTTCAATCAAGCGTGGAGTGCAAGATAACTGCAGAAATATTATAGGAGAGTTTCGAATCTACTTTAGGTCTGTTATCAGGAAAGAAAAACAGCCAGTTGAGCGTGATATTTAACTTGAATGGGTGGTTAAGAGTAAATCCCAGAAAATGATTTTTCCACCATACTGTTCAGGTTCGATATCTCTCCTCTTTATCTAATGAGTTCTAAGAAAGAAGTTATCGGTTACCGATACTAGGAAACCAAAACCCAATTGTAACACCTTGTTGCTATCCTTAACTTACCGATAGTTTCCGATATCTGAAATGTCTGTGAACAACAGACTATTGCTGTCTGATTAAGTTTGAAGTTTGAATAGCTAAAACCATAAGGTCGTCACAACTGACTGTAGCCATCGCATTCAGACAAGCGTTTTGGTTGACTCACTTTCATAAGATAACGTGATTGGGCATTTTTTGTCGGTTAGATGATTCGGTCATGACCATTATGAAAATAATGGTTAACGCGTTCCCCTCGTAATCTCGAGGACAGAGAAAAATACCTAGCCTGTACAAGGAGGTCTGGTAAGCGTGATATTCGAGTCAACCGGTTTCTCTTGGAGTAAATCAGTCGAAAAAATGTCCACAGGCAAAGCTGATAAGTCAGCAAATGGTGACAACTTGTAACGGTATATATATGACCAGTTAGCAGTTTGTAACACTAGGATTTCTAATCAAAGCCGAACACTGGATCATCTCCATCTGTCACAGCAGCATGTGAAGTGTTGATTTGAGAGCGAGTAAGCCATGATCAAAAACGTCATTTCATCTATGAACGCAGATTCCAGCGAAGATGTGCCTGAAACTGTCATGTCCATCTCAAGATAACAAATTATACAATATGAATAACGTTTGTTCCACAGTTGCAGGTATTATGCTAAACCTCAAATATTCGCAATTATTATTAAAGGAAAATCACAGTGCTCAAACCAGTCAGTTTAGGAGGACAAATCAAAACAGACAAAGTACATGTCATGAAAAATTCATTAATAAAATGCTGGAAGCGGCTGCCACAACGAAATACAAATAAGCAATCAACAGTTTTGGCTTTATGAAGTAAATAAACCACGTTGTACTCACTAAACACTAAACGATGATCAGGTTGAGCCATTGCCTTTGACTTCGACGCAGGATGTTAAACGGAAATCAATGCAGACACTCGACTCACATCAACTATTTATTATTTTCGTGGTGCGGCTAGCCCGAACCGAGGTGTGTTGGTGAACAGCCTGCTTTACTGTAGTCAATCGATAATGAAACAGTTTCTATATGGAAAGGTGTTCGAGTGAAACCATTTCTATATACATGTATATGTTGTAACTCCCGTAGAGAACATGTGTATCTGTATATCGTGTATATCTAATACAATTATGTAGTTAGTATCCTAAGACATAAACTGTTGATTCTTCATTCCAGGCTAGGAACATTGAGAAGGTGAACGTAGCGGTTGTCGCCGCACTGAGCCCCGAAGAACAGGCTCAACTGGCTATCGCCTCCTTGGATGAATTTATCCTAGATTGCAGGTAGTTGAACATTTCTACTATTATTGACCTAAAAGCTTAGGAAACATCAACCACAAAAGTGATAATTGCCACCACCGTCTTGCTTGAGTAGAATATCTCGCAAAGACTGCACTGGCTTTAAAAACTGCCCCTACCTAGTGATGAGTACGATAATCTGTTCTAGGAACTTTATTAGACGCTTCTTTTTCATCTTTCTTGCAGCCGCCCATTGCCGCCATGGGATCCAGAGAATTGCCCGGAAACTGAGCTGGACAGAAATTTGCGTAGATTACGCGAAAACGAACTAAAATCGTTAAAAAAGCAAGCGCTGCTGACGAGAGAAACCGTTTCATCCATTGAGGAAGCACTGGCACGGTTAAGGAGTTACCACGACGTCATCAAAAATTTGACCACTGAGGTATTACTGCATTCATTTGCTAATTTTTATGTTCTGTTTAACACAATTAACCTAGCTTAAACTTGTTTGAAAATTAAGGGTAATCTCATGTTAGGTCAAATCAAGTCAATAATCACCATATATTAGTGAATATTCGGCATTTACACAACCGTATACTGAATTTTCAAATTATGTTTAATAAGTAATCAATGTTTAAAAGGTTAGTCATTCCAACGTGCAGTCAATTATTCTACAAAGTGGTTTAAAGTACTAGAATTCTGTATAGAGTAATGAATAGCAGAATAGCCCTAGGCACGGTTACGGGCAACCGTTGGTGAGTTGTGAAGGTACATGCAGAAATTTCGAATTAAAATGGATGTGCAGAATCAGACTAGGTTTGAATGCGAATGAATTCCATGATTCAAAAGAATAAAACAACAAATTCAACGAAATTGACGAGAGAAAAATCATAATCGCTGCATATATACCCCCAGGATCTAGGAAATATTTAAAAACCTTGATCAAAATAACAGGAAAAATTATCAGTTCAACGATACAACCGATAGGGAGCACGTTTGCACTCCTAGAAGAGAGGATAAAAACATACGGCGGTTGCAATGGTCTTTCAATGTACAATACAACGCATGAACCCTTTCCGTTTAGTAAAACCATTGCTAACTTAGAAAGATCATACCAACTTGTGACTTGGTACAGCGTACTAATATTTGACACATTTGAACTTGGAAAGCGACTTGTTTTCGGCTTGTACTTGAGATAGTCCTTACAAAGCAAAGTGGTGGGTTCAATAGAAGGAGGCCTAACAACTAGTGTATTTTAACGTATTGGACGATTGGGAGCATATGTCACATCAAGTAAATAGATAGCGAAACTCTTTCTGCAAGGTAATGAAGAAGGATACCTCTGAATGTCGATATCTGCTTATTCTAACAGAAGAGTCTTTTTGAATGACAATGAAATTCTTGTGTCTTAGAGAAACATTGTCGCCGTGTGAATGTTTTTGCAAATATAGCACAGGACACAACAGCAGCGTAGATTGCACATCGAGTAAGAAAGTTTGCAAACATCTGTTGCCTAGATGCAGCTCATCGCTGTTGATTAACCACAAATATAGTTCGCAATCACGACTCTTAATCAATCGGGCTCATTTGGAGTTATTCCAGATCAACAAGGAAATAGCTGAAGAGAACAAAACAATTCACTTGTATTTGTCAACCCATTTACGAGCAAGTTGTGCCATCCAGCTGACACTCAATGGAACCCACAGGTCAGTGGCATATGGCAACAGGAATCGCAAGGAATGTTCTGCTGCTCAGCGTGCTTTAAGATGGCAATACAATGGTATAATTTTACAATGATGACATGAATCGTATGTAAATAATCTTCGAGGCTCACAGGAAACATGACCGACCTCTTGATTTCTATCACTCTCACTGCTTTCAGCATCTTACTATGTAAAACTATGAAACCATCTAAGAGCTTGAGGCAAGCCAGATTTTCGTGCATGTTTTACAAACGCTCTTGATACCTGCGTTGATCTGTGAACTCCACCGAGACTGAAATAAACAGCAAAAATAACTCGTAAAAGGGTTAATAGCTATACCTCTCTCAGTCCGCCGTTTCAATGGTAGGACGTGAGATCGTGGTTCACCGGATACGTCTACCAGATGAGACAACAGAAACGAAACCAGTCGTGTGATTCTGGCGAAGTTTGATTATGGAATACATGAAACTGTCTGTTTTTGCTAGATTTTATCTAACTGGTCACACTGTGTACAGCTCATGAAGAACAGGGAGGGACGGGAAATAAATAAGCTAGCACTGACGGAAAACCGTTCAACAGAGAAGTTGGGTCAGCTAAACTCGTTTAATCCGGAGAACAAACATACACAAACCACTCTATATCTTGAGAGTAAATTGTGGCTATAAGGTGTGGGTATTCAGCTGGTAAAGGATGACCTTGAGGATGACACCTCCAATAAAATCTTTCGTTATTTTGACATACTCATATGAACTGTGCCCACCAAAGTTGTTTCTTGCTCACCAATTACATGCATCAAACTGTAGCTAATGGAAATCTTGGACAGTGAAACATTTTTACCGTCAGAATGGTGGTAAGTAGTTTGCAGCACCTGGCTATCAGCGACAGGAGACATTTCGGATGCACGATGAAATTTTGAGCTTGAAGTATCGTGAGATCCTAGGAAATGAGGCAGGCCCCCGTTTAAATTTGACTTTGGGGTTGTACTCATCACCCAGTCACTGTATGGGGCAACGTCATGGATATGTAAATTTGTTAAAAAGCTATCAGGTATCAAACACAGAGACTGTTGCTAACTGACAAGAGAGGGAACTTTTCCAGAGTTGGCCACTATCCCATCATTGTTCAACAGGCCACGAAGATATCTAAATGTGATTAAACTGCTCAGCTTCTGTTACTCTACTCGCTGGTTCCAAACGGCATTATACGGTAAACTCCTACGCACAAACTGCACATAGCTTAACAGGAGCAAAGCTGCTCATGTTATGGCAACCACCTAAACTTAAACCCCTGTGATTATTTCAACTAGTCACATGCAGCGACTTTTAACAAACCATGTACAGTGTTCCAGTTTAAAAACAAGCTGTTTTAGAGTGCTTGAAAAGTACCAGAATTGCACGACGGTTGTCTCAGATCAGGAAAACCCAGGGAGTTACTAAATTGGAACCCCTGAGAAAAAAGATGTTTTTCCTATTTACACATAAAAATAACCAAACTGATGACCTCGAGTTTTTCCATTAGCATTATTTGCTTACCTTGGCTTGTCGTTCCAGCCACAAACAAGCATTCCGGACGTCATAATTTGGATGTTGAGCGGAAGCAAAAGAGTTGCCTTCCATCGCATTCTAGCCCACGAGGTTTTGTTTCACTCCAACGAAGAGTATCGCGGGCGTTTTTGTGGGGTTACCCAGACTATCAATCTGAAGGTGAGTAACAGCTATAGCCTTTATCTCTAACAAATTACCTAACAATCTTGAGAGCCAACATTGGTTTGACCTCTTTACATTGTAGTAATCAAACACCGTCGATTAAGATCACACTATCGCTTTATTAATAAAAGGGATGAAAATCCAGCATTGCGTAAATACATTTTTCTATGAGTAAGATAAAATACCCACTAATTCAGTGGGACAAACATTCTGTCGTCGTTAGTTACTCAACATGTTGGCAAAACATACGATAACTGACACGTTGAAAAAATCTGGTGAACGGATTTGTCATATAATGAGATAAATCTAAATGCCAGAGGTGAGGAGCATCAGAAACAGTAAATTTGCAGCAAACACCCAGTGGTTTTCATGGAACATGATAACATGAAGGTGAGCCTTGAACATCGATAGCTCTAAAGAAGAAGCTTGTGAAACTCATTCGTAACCCTTAGTGTTCTACAGGTAGACCAGCAAAAAGTAACAAGTAGGTGGTACAACCACTTCGAAAAAGTACAGGCGCATACACGTTACAATCAACTGTTGAAAAACTGACAATGATTTCAATCACTGCAAATAAAATGTAAGAGGTCCAAGTTAAATAAATACAGGAATGATCGCATTGTTGTATTTAAATAGTGAGCGAAATGCTTAACTAATTCACTTAACTATAAATGGATGATAATACTCCGTTTGTGCGAAGGATAAGAGAATCGGTCGTAAACACAGCGAGTCGACGGTCTTTTGGTAATAAACTTGACATTTTTTCGGAATTATAAGGTATATGACACAATAAATGTCCTTAAAAATATAATGTGCGAAGTGCTTGGTAAACTACAGTCCGATTGTAAATGATCTGATAGGCCTCCTAAGGTAATAACGTCGTCGTGTTATCAAAGGGTGTTTGACAAGTAGACAAATCGTAAACATGAGACGATTAGCGAAAGGGGGGAACGGAAGCACCTTGTGGGGAGCTACCGTCGTTTGGTAATAACACAAACGTCCAAACGTTTCATCATAAAGAGTGAAACTGGTCGTGAGGCAGTCATAGGGACAGTTAGGGCTACCATCGCGAAATTCAAAGTGAGATAACAAGCACTTCCTACCTAGATTATAGTGTATACTATTGGACCTCAAGAAAATGTAATAGAACCATTGTTGTGTACAGTTAAAGAGGAAAACGTGAAATCAGTTAATGCAAGAAGGCTATCAACAATTGGAGAGATTCAGGAGACGAATTGCTTATCTACTAACAACCATATGAGAAGAACCCTAGCAGAAACGTTCGAGATCATGTAAAAGCAGGCACTAGTTCAAACGTGCAACTAGCTTTAATTGTGTTACATGACCAAGGCAAATAAGTCGATAGCCGCTGAATAACTACAAACATGGGGCGTTCCAAAAAGTCTGACAATTAGTATGTACTGTACCACTACAAACAACATCAGCTTGAAGTAGCTAGCACGATGCAAAATACTCAGTTATCAAGTGACACAGATGCATGCATTCAAATGACGGAAGTGGCAGATTAATCTGTTCAGGGCTTCCTCAAATTAAAAACAATAAATAGGTGTTCATAAGTTATGAGTTGTGATAAGGACCAGCATATGTAGAGTAAACAGTTAATAACAAATAGTAGCTTTATCGATTGGACATAAATCTTTTATTTTAAACTGTCTGCGATCGATCATCAGTACGGGGAAATTAATGCTTGCTGCCCCCATTTACTCCGTAGTTGCAACAATTTCGAGCTACGTCAATCTTGTACCTGGTTGTTTCTAACGTTTATTCGTCTATTGATTTAACTGAATTGCAAGCCCGAATAAATTAATGTCATCTAATCAGGTGAATAGTTTCATTGACGTGTAGCTCAAGGAGAGGATATTTTGTGTGCACACTTCTTATTTCGTTTCAATAGAAACCCAGGTTGAGTAGAGAAGATGACATTGGCTTCTGGAAGATTCCTGCCCAATTGCGCGCAATTTTCTGGCTTGGGTTGGAAAAAGATCAATACAATTGGAAAGAAGTACACACAGAGGCAAAAATACAGGTGCTGGCTGAAACTGTAAGTCATGATCTAAGATCGCACCGGTAGTGTTAAACGAAGTGATTTATGTCCTGATTTTTAACGTCTGGTTAATTGAAAGATTACCATCGTCCATTTTAGTTTTCGTGAATGAAAAGAATACCTGTAACTAAGCAAAACTGTCAGCCCACGTGAAAACTAGTTTCCTCTTACGGCAAGCAAGACGCCAAGTTCGTTTGATGTGAACAAACAAAACGCTCCCGTAAACGCACGATATTCGTGTGAAATGAGTTAATCTGGTGGATGCGCGATCAGCTGTGAGTAAACATGCTCGACCTTACAGCTCTTCCAATATGGTACATGCATGACAAGTAAGTGATCATCACCAGAAACAATGGACTATTAGGCAAACAGGTTCCACAAATTACTTAAAAGAACACAGACGAGTCCTTCCATTGAGAAAAGGAAAATGAAAGACAAGAATACTCATAAGCCTCAAAATCACCAATACATTTTGAAATTGCTAGTGAATAGAAATCTGTAATAGTATAACTATGGGATAACGGCATTCCCCGGAATAATTTATATCACATTTACGGGTTTCACTTGTAGTATACTGTTCTATCTTCAAATGGGGTTTATTGCACTGACACGCAACCATTAGTGTACCACTCTTATAGCTTCTCCTGAAAGTGATCATCTAACGAAGTTATTCTAGGGATATTCACTTTTGCTGACAAGAAATGACTCCCCGACTATTTTTTTGTTTTGTAGATACCACCATCTACAGTAGTTCGCCATATATCACTCCATGTAATATGTCGGCAGTTTTGAAATGTTGCAATTAGTCGAGTGTATCATTGGATTCTTACCAGTAAAGTGCATTAAACTTTGTAAAACTCCCATACAATGTAACGCTAGAACTGGGTAAACTGTAGGACGTTAACGGTGTTACGAAGAAAAGCCATCGTCGTAGTCTAAGCAAAACGAGTATTCTCGAGTCGCTTCTGTTACACTGAAGAAATACGGCTTCACTTGACTGCATGAACTATCATCTGAGAACCGGTTGAAACTGACTTGTAGATCTATCAATTAACATGCATTAAAAGTTACTTTTGACCCCTTTGACATCCGTTGAATTTGTGTACATTCCTGGTTATCTACTGCGCAATTCTCGTCTCTTTACAGCTAATCACTTTATTCTTAAAGTTCTCGAGATTTAGTGCTAACAAGAAGTAGGGGATTTTTGGTCAACATGAAATGAATCAACTGACCACAGCTTTTATATTCCCACATATTTGGTAGCTAGCCCCTTTCGAAGTTGATCAATAAGCTCAGGCTTCGTTTTGTTAGAGCTCTTCAGTAATACATATTCTTGTTACGACCGAGATTCGAACTCCAAATGTATTTTCATAAGGTGACGGTGCTGACCACTGAGCCCTCGAACTTGACGCGACTGAATTATCATATGTACAGGCTCAGACACATTACTCTCCTCTTGAGATGATCGAAAAGCTAAGCAGTACTCACAACTGAAACTGCTTGAATGTTCAGATCAGATAATTCCGTCGTGCCCAATATGGGGTGAATGACAGTAGTCATGAATGCTTTTTGTGAACGTGTTCGGAGTTCAAATCCCTGTCATGGCAAAAACGTACGCTACTGAAAGGATTTAAAAACAACAAGATTTGAATCTGGTTAAATGACTTCCGTGATTTCAATTTAGAGAGAGGTCCTAGTGGTGAGGTCATCGATTGAAGTTAATAGGACAGTTACTGTATCTCTTTCTTGGACGATCGGGCATTCTGAGATCTGGTACTGAGTGACTGAATTGTCCAGCTCTCCAAGTTGAATCACTTGTCTGAATGGCGACGTTTACAGGTTTGTAACGACGATAGCATACCGGTTTGCAAAGATGACTCATCTTAGAAACGAAAAAAATAACGGAAAATGTGCACTGTTTCGGCTTTAAGGCAAAACGGGGTCAAGGAATAGCAGTTGCATTCGTTAAACTATGTTGTTGCTGCCCACTGAACGTATCAAAATGAAGTGGGCGTAGTGGCTAAACAACATAAGTATGATTACTCATGGTCGAATGTGTTCATCGCGAGTGTTTGGCAGTCGCATAACACAACCAGTCGGACCATCATGCGAGTGTACAGTTCATACACTTGTGCCTGTCCGACTACTGGAAAGGTTAATTGCTGTCACGTGCGGAACAAAGAAGAATGAATGAGGACGTGTGTGACAGCAAATAGGTAAAAAAATCTTCTATGAACGCCACATGGGAAAGATGGTGCAACAGATTTAGCTGGTAAATCCGGCCATTACCTTTGCAAACCCTAGAGGTAACACGAGAAACTGCATGCCAAAAAATTACGACACCTTTGCGTCAAGTTCAGTAAGTTACAGGAGATGACTAGAGAGAAAACATTACATTAAACACGGTTGTTACATTTAACTAAAGCTTCACGAATGATTCTTTATTCGACTGACTTTCATTTCCAGGTTGAAAAAGCTGGCAATAGAAGACAACGAAATCAATCTGTAACCAAAAAATTGGTGTGTGTCACGTTGTAACGTTCACCAAGTTCGGGAATTACAAGACGCAGTCAGTATATCGTAAGGCAATATGTGCGTTCGCTAGATCTGAGTCAAACTGATCAGTTGTGAGAAAGATCGGACATTAAACCGGTACGCACTCAAGACCGTCTGATCAAAGCGGTCGGATGAAGATTTTCAAATCAGTAGTATGGAGAACAGTGCCTAGTAATTCCTTCGGACAGTTCACAAATATAATGTAAAAACAGCGGAAGTTTCAGAGCTAGACCTTGCAGAACACTCTGTAGGATAGTTACGAGGGGAGTCAGTTTTGACTCAAATGAGCATACTGTTAGGAAATGAAATAAGCTAGCGAACAATATCCATTTTACCATCTTATGGCTCCGATTACGTTTAGTGAATACTTTAGACATCATCTTGATTTTGTACTTAATCATTTATTTGTTGGTGTCTCTCCTTATCTTCAGTACGAAAATCAAGCATCTATTATGGGGACATGGGTTACAACAAAGCCACCTTTGACGCGGCCAGCATGGTCCGACACTACCGGACGACTAGAACTGGTAAAAGAATCGTTCACTCTACCGCCTGGATGGAAATGGGATGGCGACTGGTTTATCAATCCAGAGTTGTCGGTGCTTTATGAGAAGGTTGCTCGACACTTGAAAAATTTTGTTTATTTCCTTGATGATGAGCATGAAATTAATAAGCCGCTAATTACTCGTGTATTTATTATAGTGGTGAAGTCTTGCTTTGTTAAAAATACAATGCGTTTACTATTATGCCTCCAATAATAGTGAATAACAAAAGCAGACAAATGTCTAATCCTAATGTGAAGCGTCACCTTTCCTTTCATGACTAATGACTGGACCAGCTTATTTTGAAAACTGTTCATTAAAAAAGTCAAATACTTTATATTGTTTCTAATGTGTACCAACCAATATTCCCCAAGATCGGAAGTTATTGTCTGGTTCATCCGTTTTATGAAGGCTTATTTGGAGGGGGGAGAGATAGCCAGAGATTTCCTAATTAGTCGAATGAGGAGAGGACCGAGGGCGAATGATCTTAAACTCGTTAAATAATGTGTGTTACATAAGCTTCGTGACTATAAATCTAACCTGAAGCCCGTTTTGGATACGTTCATCAAGTTTTATACGCAAGTAAACATAAGCTATCATCAATACAACTTTTAATTTTTTTTTATAAGGTTTAGTACTTAGCTGGATGTAGGACAGATCTTTGGCATCATAGATAATATGCTTCATTCGGGAATGTGTGCTGAACCAGCAGTGTCATTACCAAGTGGGTTACAATGTCAACAAGAAATTGTCCTGGACCACTGGCTGTGTGCACAATGCAAGAGTTTACAGTAACACACAAACATCTGTGCACCACGGCAACGGGAATGTGGTCTATAGTGTTGGTTGTGAGTTGGTCCTAAAAGCCAAACCTCACATCTTGAAGGCGTGACTGAATTTCATATCCAGTACAGCCGATAGCAGCAGTTTGTTCGAGCATCTTTCACAAAGATAGACTTAAATAAAAAAAACATTCGCGCATATACATGTCGAAAACGTGTACTACATATATATATATAATATGTACAGATGTGAATAACAATAACGGGCGCACATTGTGTAATATGGTAAGCGTTCGGTTATACATGTGTTCCTGTTGTTAACGTTTAGATCGATAGTTCGCTAGAATCATCAAGTAAATTTTTATATACTTACGTATACACACATGCAAATAAAGATGTCGGCATGTGGAAACTCTTGTTAAACAAGTTGCTGAGAGCAACGGCAAACAATGAAACACACTCCTTCAAAAACGACTGTTTTCATCGCAAGCAGAATATATTAGACTAAGCTTCTGGAAGAGAGATGTTTGAATTTACTAATTACAAGTTTCTATGAACTCTCTCGGTTGGCTCTCTTACCACGAGTTTTCATGTCATGAACGTGTACAATAGCAACACTGTGAAAAGATGTGTCAATATGATACTTGCGTTTCTTTAAATTAAGTCGGTATTTTTAATTGGTTGTGTGCGCATATTTTCTGGGTTGAAAGTGTTTCATGTTGAACCCGTGTTAACTAATTTTTACAGCGGGCTTTTGAACCAATACAAATTGATCTGTTGATATTTCACCTATAGAATATGACTACATGACTAGCAAGATTTCCACCGACGTCAATTTGTTCACGCCATATTAAATCAGACAGGCCTAAACCAGATTACGAAGAACAAATTTAATAACATGAAGTGAATTACCGTGGTGTCGTTCCCCACGCTATTTGAAACAAAAGAACACAATCTAGTCTGTAGCAAATATCTTAACACAAAGCTGTATTGGGTGTTGGATGGAGGACTACAATGTGTGTTGCATAATAATTGATGAGGAAAAAATTTAACGCTCCTAATAACAAGACCACAGTGTTCTACCGCGTCACTCTTTAGAGATACTCTTACCTGGCCAAAGTGTCACTTTCGGAATACGGTTTTTTACATCAAACTTGATAACACGTTCTCTGAAGACAAGCTCAGTAAAGTTCAGACATGGATACATGCCATTCTAGTCCTCTATTTCTTCAACTACTCCGTGAATTATTCTAAAACAATACTTAGACATATTGTAAAGAAACGTGGAGAACTTTACATTATTCAGTCTTATGCTTGTCTGTTAACTTTGTCAACTTCAGAAATCTCTCCAACCTAGGACAATAAGCACAATTATTGAGACTACTGTGTACCAGAAAGCTGGATGGTGATATAGTAATTTACAATTTTTGTCGGATCTACTGTTGTTACTTTCTATATACAGGATTCGGGTCACACGACTTTTGTGGAAGACCTGTTTTACAATGAATTCCGCACCCCTACTACCTCATGGGGTCCAGCCACTCCGACCTACACAGATGCTCAGGGAGATATTACAGAGGCCCCTGATAAAGTACAACTGGCGGATGGTTGGGAGTGGGAAGGCGACTGGGAAATCGACTATAATCGACCGTGTGATAATGAAGGATTCGAGTACACTGTGAACTCGACCCTCGGTGGTTATATGGCTGTCGAAAAGCTATTTCACATGTTTCGCCGAAGACGTATTATTCGAAGGCGCGTGCTAAAAACGATTACTTCCTCGTCCAACAAAGAGGTAAGTTAGTCGACTGTGAATTAATTAAAGTCTTATCTCTATACTCAAACAGAGATTCGTTAAGAGGCGATGATACCATTAACATTCTACGATGCATGCTGCCCTATTTAGTTAGATCTCAGGCATCTTTACATTACGTTTATGTGAATGTAATGTAGCACAACAGTGGCCGGACGAAAGATCGTCAAAGACCTGATAGGAATAGAGTAGAAGCACCAGCGCCCATCTCAACTGTGATGAAGCTACCTTCTCTTAGATCGGATTGCACAGACAGTGAGAGCTGTAGGATCGTCTCGATTGTGCACTAACCAGTTATCACTCGATACAAACGAATGTCCTCAATATTCGACGATAGTAGAAATTTAACTAAGTAATATGATCAGAAGCAAGCAACTGTGAATAAACCTTTATCGACCGCAACTTTCGTAAAATTTCGATGGTGAAAAACTGCACCAGATCATTAGGGCAATCCAATAATCAACTTTACCTCAAACTAACGAAATGCTACAACAAATTGGAATCGCAGCATCCTCAGTGTAATATTCTTATTATTAGTAATTTTTAGTTTTTGAATACCTGGAGTGAAATTTTAATCCGGTCATATTTTCCTTCGTGTAGGTTCCACCAAAAACGCCACAGGACGCGTGGGAGTATGCATTCAACTTTGAGGCTAAATTTCATTCAAAAGAACGAAAGGTGGATATGGTGCGTCGCCGACGATGGCACAGAGCCATGGTGCCAATAAAGAAAGACATGGATGATGCAAGTTGTGTGATGCAATTGACAGAGGGGCCCGGAAAACCCACGGTAAGTTTTAAGGTAACGTCCATCAACAAAATTTTAGCTTCAATATTTACTAAAATGGGAGCCTAATTATTAATTAATTGGCGACATTTCTAAAGGCGTTAAGTAACGTGTGTAGGATGGTTACAAGACACAAATTAAGACGAGTTCATGTCATGTGCTCTTACCAGGGGGTAATTCCGAGATTCGAACAGAGACAAAGGAAAGTATTTTTAACTGAAAGGTGAAATATTCAAAGCGATTTGAACTGTATGTTGTACTTGCAAGTAAGCCTGCATCAACCACAGATTACTAATACATTATTTCTGCATGCACAGAGAAATGTGTCTAGGGCTTATCAGTAAAACATGACAAAAATTTGTGAGATTCAAACATTCATTAGGACAGTGAACAATGTAATACTGGCTCTATGACCTGTATTCACCAAGTCTTCCGATATGAAGGGAGCAGTACTTCGTGTTCAGTGAACTGTTCATCTGGTGCTGCTTTAAGACATACCCCAGTCGCTTTGGAGTTTTCCCTGCTTGTAATATTAACGTCCTTTATGTATCAGTGTTTTTGTAACTGTAGTGATATATATATATATATATAGTGACTAGTAGAGAACAAGAAGGTTCACTTTTATTCTTACCGAGAATAGAGGGAGCTGAGTGGTTCGTGAGAACGAGACGAGTTTTGCTGCATAGTCTTAGAATTTTAGACTAGCGTTCAGTATTACATGTTTGCAGCCGATGAACGTGTACAAAATAACCTTACATCGTAAACGTTTTTTTACTATTCTACTAACCCAAAAGGTTACAAGATTTCAAGTTTTTCTTGTTAACTATAGGTGTAGTTCAACTTTAAAATTTAAATTATAAAGCTTCTCACCAAATCTACCAATATTTACTAATGAATTGCATAAACTACATTCTCCATATTAAACGATTCAAAGTGATTTAAGTCTGTGATGTGTCAATCCAAATGATCACGTTCCGGCAATTGGCAAAAAACAATCTGAACAAAACAGTTAGAAGACGAACACTGGTAGATGCTAGCATTTCGTATTGGCTCGTCAGTACCAAATAACCAATAACACAGGAACCTTTCTATTTAACATCTACAGTATTTCGGGGGTATGAACAAAGAAGCCAACAATAACAAAAACGTCCAATCGTGTGATCTGAATGACACTCACCACGACTTAGGACCATGGCAACCTCAGGTTCACAAATAGTTGTTTTTGTACACAACAATCTGTTCCAGTATTTTTTTTCTCAAACTTGTCTGTCAACGCATAATATTAACATAGGTATAATGGTAAGTATAAGTAAGTAAGTGAGCAAGTAAGTATAGGTAAATAGTAATATAAGTATATAGAGTAAAAATATAGGTATAATATTAAGTATAATATTACCATATCCTTCTGGGCCGCCGCACCAAAACAATGGAAAAGGTCATGTCAACAGTATACTCCACCTCCTACAAAAGTTTAGATATGCATGACGTTGTGTTATACAGTTAAAACGGAATTACGACACATTAAACAGAAGGCCGTTATGTGCGGGTTTGCTGTTGCAGCGATTTTGTTTAACTGTGTTTCTTCTTTTGCGATCTTCTACATCAATTGACATGTTGAGACAACGGAATACATGAAACACTCTGGCATTCCGCAAACCACGTGAGAGAAAACCTTTCTGAAAATATAAAGTGCATGATAACTTTATATGAATATCTGCTTATCACACCAACACGTAGGAGTAAATAAATGTCCTTTCCAGACCAGCCCACTTTATCCGTCAGTTTATAGAACTATTTTGATCAAATTGTTCCTGCGGTGTGCCCATCTAATGTCACGCAGTTGGAGGAGATGCGTATCTAATTGTTCGCATGCAGCAGTGTAATCCACTGACAAGAACACTTGTTATCGTATAACGCAGTTAAAACGAGTAGAACTAGCTCAGTTCACTATAAAAAGAGACATGCATAAGCATATTATATGTACATATCATCCACTAAACATTCCACAGAACTATCAGTTATTCCTTCGGTTTAGATCAGCGTTAAAAGCATTTATTGAGAAACAGAAAGTTTTATTTCAACCTAATATACTTACATGTTCATTTAAATTATTATTCCATTTAGAAAGGAAATCTGACAGTTCCAAGAGTGTACCTCCGACATAAGAGTAAGTACTACACAGTTATTTACGCCAGTATAATTATATAAAAGTGTCTCAGCTGCAATTAAAGGTAGCTGAAAGATCACGCTATGATCGTTAAATTCACATTTGCATGAATCATTGCGGTTGCTTAGCTGAGGTTGAGTTATCCTGCTATTCTAGTACATGGTTGGTACTTACCCTTACCTGACTACGAAACACAATTCAGGTCTTAATAGCCACGGCATTCATTGATCTTCACTTCAAAAGATTTATTTAATGTCTGATTAGATCGAGTACTACTACTTGTAAAACGTTATCACATTGCTTGATTGAGTGGATGACAGACACGATAGTAGGCACGTCATCACCGATCGGTAAAGCGACACATAGGGTATCGTGACCAGTTTGAGGATGTGGATTTCACTGAAGTCGAATTGAATAGCGCGATTTTGTTTCAGGAGGTACTTAAACAGAATAACAAAAATAAGAAAAGTATACTATGAAAATGAAATTACTTAGTGGTAAACGAATTAACACAGAATTTGAAGGTGAGAAACTATTTTGTTAAACCACTGCTGGCAGAAGTTTCAATTGTAAAGCAAATTCAGTTGAAACAATTGTGATATGACACTTAGTTACTATATTGCCCACACAAACTTGGCAGATCATCTTATCCGCTTTAGACAAACAGGATGTTCAAATGGTAGCCAGATACGTTTGGAGCATTTGTTAATCACCTACTTTTTTCATTCATGAGATTCACATTAAATTAGCCGAAGCCACGTTTGTGAAGTATACTTTAACCGTTCAAAGAGGTTATACCACAATTACAGGAAGACCGAATGCTACGTTGAACAAGTCATCTACTTTTTTTTCCCACAGAAGCACATGTTTGGCACCTTCGAGCCTACCTTTTTCAAGCTCGCAGTCTACTGGGTGCTGACGACACAGGGCTATCAGATCCGTATGTGCGCTGTTCGTTTCTGGGCCTATCTCAGCGTACCGAAAAGATTATGGCCACACTGTGTCCAACTTGGGATCAAACACTTATATTCGACCACGTGGAAATTCATGGTGATCCCACGGTAACAGCTGCTTATCCACCTCCGATAGTTGTGGAAATTTTCGACTGGGATCAGCTAAATTCCGACCAGTTTCTTGGTAGATGTCAAGTGAGTTTTCACGAAGAAAACTAAAAATGAATCGTAATTAGTGAAGTACAACCTTTGAGTCTAACTTCAGTTAATTACAATGGAGGTCTACAACCAGGTTAACCATGAGGCGCCTAAATGGCTAACCTTCAAACAGCTCAACGCTTAACCAAAATGTTTGTGAATAACCAGATGTTTTCGTATTAGAAACATCCTTGTACATGTTAAATGCAATTTTCGCTTGCATGTGTAATCACAAGGTATATGTAACTGAGAACATGCAAGCTGTCAACAATTAAAATAGAAGTCAAATCGACCTATTAAGTCAAAATTGCCCTGTCCCCCAACTAACCGAACATCACAATCCAAACTGGATTATCATGGTCTGAAATGCAAAGCGACCCTATTTTAATGTGACAATTTCTATGCAATGCTTGCACACACTAGTTATCAAAGACTACAGGTGTGACTGTGGAATCGCAACTTAAGCTTCTCGAAAAGCAATAATCATTTGTCAAGTTAACGCGGTAAAATGCTGGTCAACAAAGCCCGGAAATTTCTCACGTGGATTCACATCCGTAGGGTGTATCAGCAAAGTCCTCACGTGAACGTTTTCCACTGTAAAGTGTTCGTCTGTCACTTCAACAACCCGTACCGAACAAATGTCTTGTTAAAATTGTCAACATCGTGTAAGTGTTGAGCTCGAGAGTGATAGCAAATGATGTAAACGTGCCCTATAGGGAAGATGGTGCTCACTGCGTACGTTCCAGCAAAGCAAGTCAGCACTTACAGTTTAGACTGGAGATACTCCAAATTGGCAGTAAACCGTCAAACAACGAACACTTATTGTACAATACTACAGTTTTTATGAAGCTTTGTCAAAACAGCATCTATCTTTCACGCCTGTGTTGTATCATAGACGGTTTCCATCTTTCATTCGTCTGTTCACCACACGTCTTTCAAACCACAGAGATCGGTCGGTTTCAGTATAGGTAGTCAACTGTGGAATTTCTTGGAGTCTTAAAGAAATCAGAAGTAACGTAGTCTTCGAAATTCCGTGAACCGTGGCTCACAGATAATTAGAGTCCAGCTGTTTTCCGATAGCATTTACACACAATGTATCCTTATATGTCTTCCACAAGATTTTCCATTTGAGCCTTAGATGTTCTCCTTCTGTTGCTTCACCTCTGTATAGCAATAATAAGAGCCTGTTGTACCAACTGGTTGGATCGTTCCATCTGCCTTGCGATAGTTCGAGTGCTAAAATGCATTCGAAAAAATGTTAAAATATCCAGCTCGCAAACTCGGTAAAATGTCCTTCTTCGGCACATATTACAATCCAAAATTAATATTTCGGAAATCAAAACTAATCACGATCAATAAGTGAATGATACACAGAGGATATGCGGTGTTATGCTGTTGGATGACAGCGTATTCTATAAGGAAGAGAAAACTGTAGGCCGCATTCCTTTACAGAGCGTCATAATCCAGTTTGAGGTAAGAAGTTCGTGTATTCAAGAAGCAGGGAAGTTTTTATTGGGTACGTTTATTTGTCTGTTTATTTACTTATTGAACCGTAACGTATGTTTAAAATCATAAACCTTTTGTAATGATGCGTGTTAGACATACGAAAATATCTAGTGTCTGTCCATTTATGGGATAGAGCATAATCAAAAAACGAAACTAAAAACCGATGAAGCACATAACAAAACTATATGTTACAGGCGTATCGCCGTGATTAGCGAATCAGTAGTTGTCACATTTCTCATAATATAGTTCACGAAACCCCCTGTAGCCGTTAGCTAGTGAACGCTAATGAATTGGACCAATGGTTTTCCACATGCGCAATAGATTTCATGTAATCGACTAGATGAGTTTCATTAAATAATGACCAGCGATTGGGTGTTTTCCAAATTGACGCCTACAGTTAATGGATAAGTTGCGATGAAATGTAAGGCTTTCTTATTTGCCCGCAGGAGTACTCTTCCAGAGGTTATATAAATTTGCAGCCAAACCTGCGTTTGAAACAACTTGTCTGTTAATTCAACGGATGCGCCATCAACGTGCTATTCATTAGATCAAAACATGTGTATGCCAAAACCTAAAGTAATCATATCACTTTCAGTATGAAGGATAATAATAAATATGCTACTTTTGGCATACTGTATAAAACATGTTGGGGGTAAGTGTTGTTTTTACGAAGTTGATTCCGGCTAACAAACAGTTTTTATTGTTGGTCTTATAAGTAGAACTATCAGGTTCCGATGAATGAGTGTTGCATTACAGAACTGTTTAACATATATTACTGATCAGGAACATTACTAATTATAGTTGAAAAACATATAATTTGCCGGTCTTGTGAACAACGGTTGAGAAAACAGGACTATTTACGCGTCACCTACGTTAGCAATGCAAGCTAATATCGAAATCGTATTTGGAACTGGCAGTGCCATTTGAACAAGCAAAGTAGGAGATGGGATTATTTTTTGGTCGATGGCGTGCATGAACCCCCAAAATTTGCTGACGACGCTTATTTTCAATTTCTGTCAGATTGTCCCCTTGGTTAGGCTAGACACGGAAACCACATATTCAAGTATGCTCCAGTGGCACAAAATCGAGAAAGGAACGAAATATGGCGGCGAACTTCTGGCTGCATTTGAACTAATTTTGGTGAGTACATATAACAGAAATGGTGATATTTCGTAGCACAATTAATATACACATATAAAATTAACACATTAAATAGTGTACATACAGGCATAAACCGAGGGGGGGGGAACGGGACTATCGTTCAATGAGACAACACATTCGTATGCAATGTGATGAGTGTACATCTTGAACATCACACTAAAACAGGAAGTTCAAGCGTGCACCGAAAGGTTTGAGTAAATTGTTTCAATTTACACGACAGTGCGTCTTCACGGTTGCCGTTGACCGGATAAATTCTGTATGTCAATCATGCCAGGTCAGACTACACTGGTTGGAAAGTGGTAGTTTGTTTTCATATACTTAGCAGATTAAATTTTGATGGAACTAGTATAAGCTTGAGACCTTCCATCCATGCTAACAAAAACACTATTATTTCCAAGGATAATTTTATTTGCACAGTCCGTTTCTGTTGACAGTCAACGGATGACATGGAAGATTGCACTAACTGATTATGTGAAACCTGGTTTATATTGCTCAGTAAGAATAAACAATATGGTTTAAGATATAACCACACATTGGTCGTGAATAGTTTTAACACTTAAGTCCACAAAATTTTTACTACATGAATTTTGTTGCCGAGTTTGCCAACACAAGAAATTCGAAATGACCCTAACCAACCTTAAGAATTGAACATAGGTTGATGACGCAAATGCGCAACAATCACATTTGCATTTGTATTCGACACGTTGTTATTATCCAACGCAGAATATTGCTCAAGATGCTTTGTACTTGTAAGCTTGTAAGATAGTTTGCTTGCCTTAATACCACGGTTGAAGGAAGCGAATGCTACCCACCCACAGATGAACAAAACCTTTTAAATTTGTGTCCAAGTAAGATTTCAATGACAGCGCTTTCTAGAATTGTGAATGACAATTCTCTCTGAAACGTACACTGAGAAACACATTTGCCAAATTACACGTGATGCTTGTTGCGAACAACAATGCCTGCAGCAGAAATTAAGCAATAGTCGACCGAACAACGACAAATCTACGGTGTAAAGCTTGGTGGAGATGAAACTGATGTGGTGGTATAATCAATGAACATCACTTATCACGTCGACGAAAGCGTCATTATGCACATCTTGAGATATACTTGACGGAGTGTTATCTGCGTTAAAGTATACAATAAAAATTAAACATCTCTTATTGTGCATTAAAGAAATAACTTGGATGGCGTTATAAAATAAGCGTTGATTAATTTGTGAGGTATTTAAACTTAGACAGAGGTTTCAGGCTAACAAATAACGGATCGTTTATCCACTTTAATCAGTCCAACCTATACATTCGTTAAGTCCGGTTTAGGATTCTAGAAGAAAAATGACACTAGCCATAAAAGAGTATTGTCAACGGACTTGTGCGTCGTTCAACACAAGAAACAGTTGCTAGATGTGAATCCGAGAATTCTCACTAGCAAACATGATAACCTATTTCGATGCTAATCCAAAAAATTGAATTTACTACTTCACATGCTGTCGGTAAGATTTAATTAGCTGTACCGCAAATGAAATATAAAAGCCTTTTAGTAAAAATATCAACCCTTAAAAATGATATATATACATGCAGCTGGATGGAAAAAGTCCACCATTGCCTCCGACGAGACGAGGAGCTTTGTACAATGTACCAGAAGGCATTCGACCCGTGCTTCAACGTACCGGAATTGAAATACTATGTTGGGGTGTTCGCAATGTCAGCAAACATCAGTTGGCAAGTGTCAATTCGCCTTCCGTGGAATTTGAAATCGGTGGTCAGGTGATTGAGTCATCTATCATCAAAGATATGCGAAGAAACCCAAATTTCTCGGATCCTTTACTATTCCTAGATGTCATGCTGCCAAAGGAGGAACTGTACACACCACCAATGAATATCTGTGTTCGAGATCACCGTGCATTTGGACTTCGACCGTTGGTCGGTCTTCATGTGATGAAAAATTTTGCCACGTTTAAAGTTAAACCCAGAATCGTACGGCATGACCCAATCATGGACATTCCAGGTAGGAGAACCACAAAATACAATAAAAGTTGTTTTAGATTGCTAGTAAAGAAAAGATTGAATAATTTGATCAGTTAATACCAACAGTCTGTTTCTAACAGCCAATGTTTAAAAATTGAAAACTGGGAAAGAGATAACTAAGCATTATTCAAATTAATGTGATCGTTGATATGAACGGAACTAAGTAGCTGTTTACAGAACATTCCTCTTCACAAATGGTAACGTGCAAGCTATGTTATACAATATACGTGAGTTATTGTATAAAATCCAGCATTTTCTGGTCCCACTACACGACCGAATCCATATAAAATAGAGTCACTAGAACCAATATGACATTTGTTATAATAAGCATCCTCTATAACCGGTTTATATAAGGTCGGTACACAAAAAGTAATCCGTCAACTAGGAGTCATATAACTGTAGGCAGTTGATCCCAATGGCCATCAGCAAAGCTGTCGACAGTTGCTTCAATCTAGTTGAGTTCCATCAACCAATGGTTCGAGGCCATGATCTACCGTTAAGCGATGGAATAGCATTCTAAACAATTATTCACTAGACCGCAGAGTCATGATCATTTGGGTTGCAATAAAGTGTGATGGAGCTACTCTTGTTATATTTTACACCCTCTTCCCCGAGGATAAGAGAAGGATTTCGTCTAAGCCACACACGTAATAAGCTGGTTGGAATGCTGATATATTCGATATTTTCGCCAAATGCATTACTGTACAAAGGCACTTTAATTTGTGACCTATTTAGTTAGTCTATTGGTTAAGCACATGAGACACGTGAGATAGTGTAAGCATTGTCCTCTCACTTACCTTAAAATTTTACTTTAGAACATTAACTTTTGATAGATAACATTCCGGTGTGAAACCATCTGCTAATGGTTTAGGGTATAATACAATATACCTCAGATATAGTTTGAGTAACGTACAAGTATTGCCGCACAACACTTCAAAATAACTACTCAGCGCATTCGAACGGGGATAAAAACAAGAGGTAGCTTTATTGTACACAACACTAGTGGACTCATGGATAGGAATTTTTAGCTCGACCCACTGTATGATGAGTCAAGAGAAATAAAATCAGTCAATGTGTTAGCTTGGTGATGAGTATAAGCCAAAAACATTCTCATAAGCTGTATATTGTTTTGTGGACATTGCAGAGCAAAATCTAACTTTCATGTCACGAAGCTCTGCAGTTCTGTTGAATGGATTGTACCAATCAAAAACCTAGAGTTTAAACTAATAACTGTATGTCTCGCAACCAAACCGACGATTTCCACAAGCTTATCGGTAACTTTCCTCTGTACCACCGGATAAGTGAAATGAACCCATCGGAAACCTGAACTGGAAATATGTCATATACTGTAATAGATTTGTATGATGGAGACCATAGGGTTCTGTTGGTTTAAAGCACAGTTCATCCGTATATCAAAAAATTCATCCCGTTTCCAGTAGTAAGTTGAATATATCACGTGGTGCAAGTCTCGGTTAGTTAAAGTAAAATGCGTGTCGATTTGCCGATTACAGTAAACATTACTGTGAACAGGTTAATCCGAAAGTGATGGAAAACTTTGGGTTGATTATGAAAAACAGCTTTAACCCACTAAAATCAAGGAAAAACTCTTGTTGTTCGGTGGGTCGAGCTGAAAACAAAACTTCAAACAAGTTGTAAAGTTGAGATTGAGGGATCACAATCGTCTATTTGAAGTTCGCATAATGTCCGTTGTCAGCGACATTCGGTTTGTTGAACTCTGATAATAGGACGTGGATCCGAATCATTCTATGAAAAGGGAGCACAGAAAAGTTTGTTAAACATATAATTATTTCGTTAATACTTGAGTTCTGTTGAGAAAAGCCGAAAAACATTACTTATGGTTTATTTCCGAAAAAAAAACAGAAACTCAAAACACTGAGTTCCTTTAAACCACTCCATCAGGGCAGACAGAAGACGTATTGCGACCTGATAACAATTCGTTTGCTCTCATCAAACACAAAATTAAAACATGCAGATTATATGTATCAGGTAAATAAAGAAAAGTAGTGATTAGACAAGCATACAGAAATATCCAGCATTAGGGGATTAGAATCAAGACAACTCAAAAGGTTGCTACAATCATTTTCTCAGCGCAAAAAGAAGATAGGTTGCGACAGGTTAACATTTCGTTTACTCTCATCAGTCGCAAACGTAAAATATGCGAGTTATATATGACAAATAAAGATAGACAGGGTACGGACACGCATACAGTCACACCACTTACTATGTCCTCATCACCACGGCTGTGATCATCTGTAGATGAATATCAAATAGAGGCTGCAAAAATTCGATGCCTGAGCAAGAAAGGGTGTATCACAATACTAACATAAACACAGAACCAAAACGACTCTCGTTATGAAACAAAGATCGGATCAAGAGTTCCGTCAAGGAATGATCATGCCACTAGTCCTTTGCTCGTGTTCTTATTTTTCAGTCGCCGAGTCTTGAACGTAGAGCAGTAACAGCTAGACATGACACTTACAGACCAGAAATGAATCACCAATCTACGTGACGTAGGCAATCGGTCGATATTCAATCCATTGGATAAACAGAATTGCCAGATTATCCGAATATGAATGGATAAATTAACGACGGGCTAGATTACCAAAACGTCTAACGCAAACGGAAGAGATCGGTGAATTTGGATTGGACGCTGGCAGATGCTTAGTGACTATTGACGTTTTTCTTCAGGCAGTCAGTGAAGAATAAGCGTCACCGTTGGAAAATACGTGAAAAAGTTCGTTACTTGTGGACTCACTGTATACGTTGTTTCAGTTCCCGGCCTCTGAGAGAAAAGTGATGACGACTGAATGATAATGGTTAAAGATGCAGATTGCAAATAAGGCACCATGACGAGCAAAAACCGTTGTTGCCATGCCGAACTATATTGCTACCTTGGCGATGTGGTCGCGCTTGTGCACTGTTTTGATCCGGCAAACTATGCTGACTACGACTCCCGTCCTTCCAGGTGCAACCTTGTCAGACAGGCCAAAGGGGAGCAGTCAGACGAAAAGCAGTTACACTCATAGGATTGTATGTCGCAATACTGATCGTGTAGGAGTGCTTAGGTAGTGAGGCATGATCCAGTGCCCATACAACAGAACTACTTTCATAGTTGCGGCACTGCTGTCTTCTGTATCAAGAAGAACAGGGTTAGAAAAAGTATCCTCAAACAAAGAGCACTTCGATCGCCTAACGATTGACCGTGATCGTCGGCATATCATCCAACACGGCTGAAAGACATTTGGTATCTCTCAAAAGCCTGATGCAGCTACGAGTACATCCACTGCGCGCAGCAGTGCTCAGAATGAGACATCAATGTCTTATTCACTGCGCCCTCGGGCTAGGCAAGCCCCTCACCGTCAAGTGAGTCACACTATTGAGTCATTGGCTCCGGGTGGGGTCCCCCAAGAAAACCCCATTTCGTTGTCTCGCAGGTCAGACTTTTGAGTCAGAGACTCGGTGTGGGGTCCCTCAAATCAACCCCCTTCCGCGTCATAAATGACCGGGAAGTATCAGAAGTAATCGTTCTCCCCACAGTGACAATATTCACCCAACACAACTTTCTCTTACTATTTTACCCCCCATACTTTATGCTTTCCACGTGACCTCGGGCGATAATTATTTTCTGAGGCCAAGACAACTGGTAAACATTGGCGCCTTCAATGTTCGCCCAGTTCGACAAGTCGATCAGCAAGCTGCTCTGGCTAGTACTCTCTCAAGTCTGGGTATTGATGTGTGCTGTGTGTCGGATACGCGAGTCTACGATTCTAGCACGGTTATCCATTTGAGCTCACCTCTAGATAACTGTCGATCCAAGCGCTTCTCTCTCAGGGTTTCTGGTGACGCTGAAGCTGAATCTCGCGGTCAAGCTGGGGTGGGAATCGCAGTGAGTTCCAGAGCGTAGCAGTGCTTGCTCGACTGGATCTCAGTGAACAGTCGCTTGTGCGCTGTCAGACTCAATACATCGGTAAAAGTCTGTCGACGCGAATCAGAAAGGTGTTGTGTATTCATTATATCGGCGTACGCTCCAAAGGATAGTTGCTGGGATGCTACCATGGATGTGTTCTATGACGCTCTCGTTGACCTTCTGAGACAAACTAGACACTCAAACTCACACTAGCGGGCGAATTTAATGTCCAGCTTGGTCTTCTTTCTCCGGATGAAAAGTGGCTCGGAGATATGTTTGGTGTCCGGGTGCAACGTACTGATAATGGCGAAAGACTGCTGCAAATGTGCACGTCCCACGGTCTCCATACTTCGAGTACCGCATTCCAACACAGGAAGAAACACTGTGTTACTTGGAGACTTCCATGTGCTTCTCAGCGGTGTACACAGTTGGGTTATATAGCTGTCAGTTACAGGTGGCGCCACTCTGTCAAGGACTGTCATGCCTTTTGGAGCAACCACCTGGACTCAGACCATGCTGTTGTGCGTGCCCGTTTTGTTTTATCATTTGCCCAGAGGAC
>LUCH01000853.1:159354-177947 GCA_013368495.1 Paragonimus heterotremus | reverse complement strand
ATACTACAGATCGGTCAATCGAGTGGCAAGAAGAAGTTCCACGGCAAGTTCACTGGACTCCTCAAGCGCACCCTCCAAAATATCTTCCATGACAAAATTGAATAGGAAGGGGGAAATCGGGCACCCCTGACGAACATCACTAGAAGCGATGAACGCTCTGGACAGCTGTCCATAAACCCTCACCCTGCATGTTGAGTGAGCATACAGTGATCTCAACAAATTCATGTATTTCTGTGGTACCCCCTTGCGAAGGAGACAGCTCCAGAGAACGTTACAAGCAGCCGAATGGGAAGCAGCCTTTGGGTCCAAAATGACCAGGACTGTTGACTGTCTGTAACAGTGCCGATGTTCCGAGATCCGTCGTAAAGTAAAAATATGATCAGCGCATCCCCGACCGGATCGGAATTCTGCTTGTTCTTCGCATATCTGACTTTCTCTGGGCTTAGTGAGCGGGCGTAAAATGAGACCAGTGAGTAACTTGGACGCAATAGACACCAAACTGATGCCTCTGTGGTTGTCACATAGACTTCGAGCCCTCTTTTTGAGAACAGGAATTACTGTTGGTAGGCACCAATCACGAGGCATCTCTTAATCGTCCAGATCGTCTGCAGAAGTTTTGTCAGTTCTGATATCAACCTCTCCCCACCATCCTTGAAAAGCGAAGGAGAAAGGAGGTCTGGTTCAGGGACTTTATTACACTTCAGTATTCTGATCACTTCTGCTTCCGACGGAAGACCTTTTGGAACACAATACCCGACCGTTCGTGTATCGTCGCCCACATGAGCTGGTTGAGGTCAACTGAACTGTTTTTCAAAATATTTAGCCCACCTGTCAAGTCGGCGCGACTGATTGGTGATAAGTGGACTATCTTTTTCACATTTGGTCTCAGTTACACCGACTCGACGATCAGTACAAACATGGCTCAGGGAAACAGCCTTCTGGTATTCCCAGATAAGAAGGCTTCTCCCATTTATTTCAGCTGTTCAACCAAGTAATGCTCACGATCTTTGCGCAAGCTTTTAGTCAGCTTGCGTTTAAGATCTCGACGGTCATCATCATATTCAGAACCAGGTGGGATCGAGTGACGCTTGTTCATGAGGTTCATGGACGTGACGGAAATCCAGTACTGTCGCAACTGAACAGCTCCGTCGGAACGTACCTATGTAGTGAATTCGAACGCTACGTACAATTCAGGTGTTATCATGCAATCAAAAAGTGGTAAAAATGAAAATAATTGACTCAGTAGTTCATGAATGTACATCGTTTAGAGTTCCACCACACGAAATGAAGTATCCAATTGATGCAATCTGTCGTATAGTTCCCGAGTAACTTTAGAAGCCACGACGGAGATAATGCCCACGAAGGATGAATTCGGAATTGTGTTGAAACAAATGCGGATTCCGTTTGCCGTTAACTCTCCCGAAATCCGTACACGCGTGACACTGAACGCAGGGATCGCGACCCTGGAGTTTCAATTTGTATTGTTAATTGAATCAATTAACATGATTTGAACGAGTGTACTTGTGAAGTTGAAGAGGGTGAAAAATGTGAGAAACAATGAGAATTATGCTGTACAAAACGCCCTACCTGTTTGCAGCATGCTTTCTTATCCTCGACGATTTGTTCCCAGTATTCAGCAGGATCACTCATCTGACTCAAACCGATCAACTTGTTCACCAACGCCTCTTGGTAAGCGTTCTTTACATCCTAATCGCTCGAATGCCAGTTGACTACCTTGCATTTACGAGCGTATGTCCTCCGGGCAAATGTCAAAACAAAACGGGCACGAATAACAGCGTGGTCTGAGTCCAGGTGGTTGCTCCAAATGGCACGACAGTCCTCAACAGGGTGGCGCCACCTACAACTATTTGCTGTATAATCCAACTGTGTCCACGGCTGAGAAGCACACGGAGGTCTATAAGTAACATAGTGCTTTTTCCTTTGTTGGAATACAGTGCTCGAAATATAGAGACCGTGAAATGTTCACAGTTGCGGCAATCTTTTGTCATTGTCGGTGCGGTGTGCCCGAACACCAAACACCTTCCAGCAGCTTCTCGTTCGGAGGAAGACGACCAAGCTGAGCAATTAAGTCGCTCACTAATGCGACGAGGTCAGGCTGCTTAGTTTGTCTCATAAGGGTGTCAAAGAACGCATCCTTGGTAGCATCTGAACAGCTGTCCGTTGAGGCGTACTCGGGTATAATGAAAACACAACGCTGTCCTGACTTGCGTCGACAGAATTTAACCGATATATTTCGTCTAAAAACTTACAAACGACTTTTCACTGGGATCCAGTGGAGCAAACATTGCTCCGCTCTGCAGCTCACTGCGATTCCCACCCCGGCTTGACCACGAGATTCAGCTTCAGCGTCGCCATGAACCTTGAAAGAGAAGTGCTTCAATCGACGGTTATCTAGAGATCAGCCCAAAATTAATAATGGTGATGGAATGGTAGACTCGCATCCCCGACATACAGCAAATATCAAGCTCCAAACGTGAGGGAGTACTTGAAAGAGCAGCTTGATGGCCGACTTGACGGAGAGTGCAGACATTGAAGACGCCAATGCTCACTAGTTGTCTTGGCCTCAGAAAACAAATATCACCCGAAGATACGTGGAAGGCAAAAGAAGTGGGGATTAAAGCAGTAGGAGGGAGTCGCGTTGGGTTAGCAGTCACTATCTGGAGAACTATAACTTCCGATACTTCCCGGTCGCTTATGCCGCGGAAGGGACCCCACCCCGAGCCTGATCCAAAAGTCTGACCTGCGAGACAACAGGATACAGGGTTTTCTTGGGGGATCCTGTCCGGAGCCAATGACGCAAGAATCTGGCTCACTTGACAATGAGGGGCTTGCCTAACCCGAAGGCGCAGTGAATAAGACACTGGTGTCAGATTCTGAGCGCTGTTGCGCGCAGTGGGTGTGTTCAAAGCTACATCCGGATTTTGGGTGATATCAGTGGTTTTTCCACCGTATAGGATAATATGCCGATGGTCACTGTCAACCGTTGGACGATCAGAGTGCTCTTCGTTTGAGCGTATTTTTTCTAACCCCCTCTTCTTGATACGGAAGGCGGCAGTGACGCAACTATGAAAATTGTTCTGCTGTATGCCTATATGATTGTGCCTCACTATCAGGTTGCACCTGGTGGGACCGGAGTGCTAGTCAGCACAGACCGCCGGATCCAAACACTACACAAGCCCGACCACCTCGTCGACGAAGCAGTATGGGTATGAGGCGTGCGTTACATGAGGCTCTCTTCTTCCAAAAAGGAGGTGCCGAATTTTAACAGCCATGTGAGACTGTCTGTCAGGCAGAGATGGTCCAATAAACCCAAAGACGCTGAGGAATTTCAAAAACTGCGCAGTCGGTGCTAACCAGAAATACTCCGCCATCGTCTCCAAGATGAAAATACGCCCATGACAGCGCGATCAAATAAAAGCACCCCCCTTCATGTGCTTGTGACACTATCGCAAGAGCACGGCCTCAGCCCCGTCCTTGCGACAATCCAACGATGGAGATATTTCATAAAACAAAATTGTCGCTAAGTACACCGTCGTTTACAGCTCTGGTCCATCACCTTCCTTCCGATATCTATCCTCACGAGTATCTAAGCAGTATCCTTTACGTGCAGATTTCTCAGTGTCTGACTTTCGGTAACTGTCTCCTATGTCTGTCGCCATGGGATACTAAAGCACGCGTCTTCAGTACTAGGCAAATTATTTCATAAATCTTCCTGTCGACTGCTTCAGCTGGTGTCTTCAATGAAGAATAGAAAGATGTTATCCTCGTCTCTTTTCATAAACTGAGTGATCAGAAATTTCCTGTCAGCTACTAACCAATTAACCCAACGAATATTTCCTGAAACTTAAGGCCTTTTAAGGCGCCTATCCGCCCGGTCGACATGGTAGTTGCACGATAAGGTCTTACCTTATGCCACATCTGTGACACCTACATTATCACTTTATCTAGAGAAAGAAGTGCTATACCAGTTGCCCGCCAGTGCATTTAAACAAAACTGAAACTCGTGTGATATAAGAAGAAAACTACGTACCCGCCCGGGGAACTTGAGCTATCCGCTTCACACCCTGGTGTCAATCACTGAATCACTGAGAAATGCTTCACCAGCTCTACCATACCAATTCACACTACCTATCGAACGTAAGTTCGCTACAAACCACCGGAATAAATTTGGTCATATCGGCGTGGGTATCGCAGCTTCACTGGTGACTGTATGATGAATCCACTCCATCTGCACTACTGTAGACTACATACACTAGAATAACGACGCTTTAGTCATTGCCGTTGGGAACTCGTCTCAACCAGTCTGACACTTGTCTGGGTTCCGAAGGTCGACTGCAGTTTCCTTTGACATTCGTCATCCTTAACGGCTGATGTACGGCTGTGCCAAGAGTTCTCTCACGTCCATCTCCCTAGCGCCTTCACCTTTTTACACTGAAGCCGGCTTGTAGTACGGTAAAGAAATCATTAAATAAAGCATGCTTACAGACTCACTGCCTTTTCACCAGGGCTTCCGAATCGTGTTAACATAAGTCCGGGGAAATCTGAGCGTACGATCCAAATAACGAGGTATCAGCCTCGCGATAAATTTAACCATGATGCAACAATTATAAAAGAGGATTGCGACATTTTAGGGCGACCTTAGGCCAATTGACTGAAGTCTTGTTATATGCTCTGGCACGATTTTTCCGTGTCGATGGAAAAGGGCAGGCCACCTGAAGGCTGGAAACTCGCAGCTACGATCCCAATTTACGAAGGTAGGAATAGGGAGGAGGCGTCTCATTTCTGTGCAGTTAGAAACACCACTGTAATGCTGAAGGTTTTCGAGAGACTAATTAAGGACTGGTTGGTGAATCCGGTTACTAACACGTAAAATTTTGACTGCCCAGCAATGTGGATTCGTGAGACGGTGATGCCGTCTGACAAGTCTGTTAATCTATTTAGACTGGCTTATTAGAATGTTATATAAGAGGCAGAGTGGTGACCATGGCACCTTGATTTTAGAAAACTGTCTAATTTCGGGAACTAAAAATTTCTAATATTGAAACTAAGGGTTTCAGGTGTGACTATTAAAGACAGCTTCGTTGAAGGTAAACTTGTATGTTCGAAGTCTCCGCTTGCGAGTTGATGGAGGGCTAAGTCCAGTTTTTGAGTTTCTAGCAACGCAGTACCGCAAGGGTTAGCCTTGAATCCTTTACTCCTCTTAATTGACATTAATGATCCGATGTAAAGACTAAGTTTTCCGTGTTATACTTTTGCGGATGTTGTGGGCGTGTCAGGGTGTCCGACAAAAGCACTGTGCAACAAGATACCGACAAAACTTATGGCTGGATCGCAAAGTGGGAGCAACAGCTTAATGTTGCACTGCGTAAGCAGCTGCCTGGAACTGGAGTAAAAGGAATCCTTAAACACAATGAGGAACACACCACAGCCACAAACATGGAACGTGTTGGCGAAGTGGAGGATTCGACGATTCAAATAATCTATAGCTTCAAGGTACCCATATAGCGTATAGCGGCTGCTCGCGGAGTCGCTAGAGAGATGCATCAACCAAAAAAGGCCTAATTACCAAGGGAACATTATAATCTACTGGTCTCATGGATAACGTACGAGCGGCAGCACCCGAAGTACTGCATCCACAGTATGGACGCCGTGTCTAGTGAGGGTTAAGCAGATACTGGCAAGATTTGAATGCAGGTTGGCGAACCTGTTCTCGAAACTCTGAGAATGGACCACCTAATCCAAATCAAGCACTTTAATCTCTTCTCTCCGGAGCGAAGGCGTAGGAAGGCATATCTCACGGTGACTTTCAAGTTCCTGACTGGATTACGTGATACAAGAGAATGTCTACACGCTCGCAATAGTAATTCTGCGCTCAGCAGACATAGGCTGGAGCTAACTTAATCCTGGGTCAGAATTAATGCTCGAACCCAGTTCTATCCATGTAAGGTGGTAAACGCACGAAATATGGTGCCACCGGTAGCGATATCATCTGCCACGGGGGTAGACTTTGAACGTTCACTTGACAAATGCTTGCCAACATATCCCTGAGGTTGGAGCAAAAGGCGCATCTTGTCTGGTGATATGTTCCCCACTGTCATCTGGGTAAACTTTTCCTCTACATTATCCATTACACTGTTGGTTGTTTTGCTGGCGTCGTCATCGTCGGGCGATGATTCTTTGCACGACTTACTTCTGAAGAATGAACAGTTTTTCCGCTTACCAGTAAGTTTGTTTATTTTATGTTCTTTTCGATTCCTATGCTCCTTATGCTCTGCCTACTCAATCCTTCAACTATGAGTCCGAAAGACTGTTGCGGGGAAGTGGCAATAACACTTATCCTGTTTACCTGTCGGTGGGGTGGTCATACCAATCGACGGCGTTTCCAGCCACACCTCAGTACATGTCGGTTTGTCGTGAATAAGATGAAGTAAAACCGTGCCTTATCTCACTGTTACAGCACGGTGAAACCTTCGGAGTTCACACGTACGAGAAACCGAAAGTACTGACACTTACCGTTAGCTCTGGTAACCAACCTGGGCTGAATCTCAAAGAAACTTGACGCTGGGGATAAACGGATACGCGAAGCTGTGATCCGTTGAGTGCAATTTGACCATGAAGTTTGCGAACATTATGGGGGGTTTCCATTTAAAATTAATTCAACTGATCCAGCGTACTAACAAAATACCGGCCGTGGCACCCGATGCTAAGCACCACAGTGTCACAGGAGGGCGGCCAGTTTACAATCATCTACATTTTCTGAGCCCAGACAAGCTGGAAGATGTCCGACCCGAATTTGAACATGCGCTTCAGTTCAGCATCATCCGTCCGTCCAGTAGTTCATAGCATCGCCGATACACCTCATGCCGTCAGACTATCCATGAATATAAGCATATTGATTATGCATGACCAGTTAGGAAGGAAGGCACGCTGGATTTTAATCGGCGCACATACAACTTCACCAATGACCGTGAGAAAATGCAGCGTTTTCTCCTCCTCTGTCAAATCATCACGAGTAATACACCAAATTTCAAAGCATTCCAGGTAATCTTCCATTCCCCGTAAACTTGAGTGAACGTTCAGAATTTTTATACTGTAAAAATTCATTCATTGGGATATACTGACCACGACGCCAATTGTGGTAGTAGGGAATACGTAGTAGTAGTAAAAAATGTACTTAGCTCAAACCCAGAGCTAGCTTCTACGCAGTAGTTATAACACAGCACGCCAGCCAACGGAATTGTATTGTAATGAGTATCTCTCTAATGTAATTGTTCATGCAGTAAGACAACAGTAGCATATAGTGTTCCGTTATCATTTACAATCATCACAGTTTGATAAGAAATGATTCAGGATTGCACTCTTTAATAAGCGCTCCATTATATTGCATGAAATGCTAGTAAGCCCGATTGGTTGACAGTCAGCTGGAGAGTGCCGGTAGCCCGTTTTAAATATGAGCGCGACCGTCGCCTGTTTCCATACACTATGGAGGATTACAGTCTGCAGCGTCTGTTTAGGCAGCTTATAAATGTGTTATGCCAGGCTAGTGCAGGATCACGAATTTGTGGATGTTAATAAACATTGAAAAAATTACTGTGATTCATCAACATTAACATCTACAATCTGACTTTTCCGAAACGTAAAGCACTTTGCAAAAAACATTTCAAACCGTTTCGGAATCATGTCGCTATCTTCTTAGGCAACGTGGGATTGGTCATCCGCGGGATCGCCTTTTTGTCAGCGCTCGAATGAATGATGACAACGCAACACAGCCAGATAATCGTATACAATCTCTCACATCGAAAGTTTTCCCGTCTTTTACCAACATGTGACAACTTCACATCACGCCGGACGTGGTTTCCGGAATTCCGTCAACTGATGCTGACTACTATAGCACTGTAATACGACACCGCCCCACATGTTTTTTAAGCTGAATCACCCAACTTTGCGGGTCTACGTCGATTGTATTTCTGGAAGTTCAATGTCGGTAATCCAGAATTAGCCAGGATGAGGCTTCTTGGTTTTACTTGGCCTTCGTGCAATTCATCATCATCATCACTTCGATACACTATCACCAAAACGACTACAAGAGGCTGGAAAACATGCGGCGATTAAGAACAGTTGAGTCACTTGACCATGCCGAGTCTGTATCCTATGTGGCACTTTCGTTATTGTGTTATCGGACCCCCTGAAAAGGCAATGTTTAAGGCTGACTTAATCATAACATACTACCAAATTTCAGTAGGCACCAGGGACCTCTCTAATAACACAATCACACAGTTTGGCAACTACGATTTATCTCTGTGGCTGTTATCCTCAAAAACGCTGCGTACAAGTTCGAACGATTCAATAACCAGGTCACGCCAGGACTAGTTTTTGTTCCCACTTAGATGGGCGACTTAGTATTTGCCAGCCGTAACAGTGAAAACACCTGCCCCGCTCAAAATATCTCGGTCAACGTGCTGACCATAATATGACCAGGTGTGTCTTCGTTGTGTTCTCTATCAATTTCATGTGAGACCGCATTGGCCAGGACAGCATCGGTTAACTCCAAAAGTCAACGCGACTTCGAGGTAACCAATGCGCAATCGTTTCGAAATCACGTTCAACTTTCGGAGCTTTTGGAGCTTTGTTGCCGTTTTGTTTAACTTTATTTTGACAAGTTAAAGCCGTTGAAAGAGCTGATATAACTCAGCTCTGAAAAGTTCGTCTCCATACGGAACATCTATTCTGTTTTCACATCCATCGACAGGCACCAAATTCATGGGAAATCCGAACCTCTAGGTGTGCACTAAACTTGTTCTAGTGATCCATGCATCCTAGTACACTGTCACTGTTGTTTTGCAGCGAGCGTACGGCAGTCACACTCAAACGTTTCATTTTTATCCTGAAGGCTCCCGTCCACCAACCTTCGGTGAAAGCGATTGCCTATCCATCTGGCAGCCAACTTTCGTGATCTTCTGGGCAGATGTTAGGTTTGTACGATACTGGTCATAAACCTTTCATCCATGCACCTAATACTCTGCAACGTCATTGTTCCCTAGTGATAAGCAACCTTCTAGCTTTCTTCAATCTTCAACTGACATTTGCCATGTTAACTACCTTGGCAGTTTGACGCCCATCGTACTGTTCTGTTCACATGCCAGTCACTTCACACAGACTTCAATCAATCTAGAATGCCTCGTCGAAGGACAGGACAACAATCGGGACTTGCAACAAGTAGTAACACTTCCCCCGATAAAGCTTGTTTGTCACCATCTCCTTCGGTCTGACGTAAAACTCTTCCACTGCATGTCTTCTAAAAAGTCTAATCCTACGTGCCACGAAAGCTTTAATGGACTGATTCTACCCACTGCTACATCTCCCACTAAAGCATGTAGTGTACGGTGCGTTTTTCTATCGAAACATCGTATAGTCTAACAGTAGCTGCTACATAGGCTCTTGAACACATTTTGCGGTTGAAGTGCAAAAATAGCAGCATTGTTAATAGGACAGAAGAAGCTTTTGTTCTTTCTGAACGCCAGGCCCTAGCATGACGCATTCATCTCTCAACTCCCTTGCTCGCACCTCGCACTGATTCACTAGATAAAAGAATCTGTACCTGTCATCCGACAACAGCAACAACGGCAACAGCTCTCGAATTGTCGCACAAATTTCCAACACCTAATAGGGTTGCCATTAAAAGAGCCAGGTTCAACCTTCGGTAGCGTCAAGCTGGTGGACAATGCAGCTGGTGCAGAGTTTACTGCAGCATACACGAAGGTGGTATTGATGCTGTGGTGTGGACTGTCACCGGATTCAATCGCGCCCCATGGTCACCAAGAAACATGTGAATGTGACCTTTTCCTTCACTTCCATCATCACTATCCTGCCTTCACATACTCGTTCCAGTTGCCCCAATTCTCATCAGGTAACATAGCGTTCAATCAAGCCTCTTCCATTCCTGATTTGACTCTCAGTAAAACCTTCTTTAGTTTAACTTACTTCTTATATTACTTTTCTTGCAGCAGGGCTCGTAACAACGCGAATCCAGCCCGAATACATCTAAGATTATTATAACTAACATTGGAACCAGAGAATGAGACGGGATCAATAACATCTTTGACTTCTTGGACTGAGTTCAGCTGATCATCTCAACAAGTCCGTTTCTTGAAGTTGGTAGACATCACCGCTGGATAACTTAAGGTCTTCCACGAGGACAGTGAGCAGAGCGCACCGAAAAACCAACAATCCAAAGTATCCGAAGTAAGATTAGGTCACTACGCCGCGGTGCTGTTGGACAAATTATCAGAGCGATTGACAGATCGTTTCAGGGCGATGAATTACAGTTCGACGCCGAACAAGCTGAGGATAAACTGTAACAACAATTCGACATTCTTACCCAGCAGGTTTCTTCCAAATAGTCGAAAGATTCAGAAACAGTAGCAGTGAACCTAGTTTCAAAAGACCGTGTACACGCCACTCAACCAAAGCACGATAATGGACAATTGGCTATTCGCAAAGTTGTCAAGGTGATGCGATAAGCCAAAACGCCTGGGTGGAGGTCCAATTAAGGGGCAAAAGCATTAGATGTTAGATATGAATGGGTGAACGCTTCAGGCGGATAGGTTCGCGCTAGATTTTTATTTGAATGAACATCAAAAGTTGATACACCGTACGTACTGTCAGTCTCCTTGTTTCCAACCCCCTTTATATCCGGCAGTAACGTACACTTCCATTCAACTTGCATGTACCCCCGGATTACTTTCGCAAGATATCAGGGTGCACGCTCCGTTGTTCCACACTTCAGTGGGCTAGTTGTCCTAATGCGCCTCAGACGAGTTTTGATCTAATCACCGTCGAGTGGCTTACGAACACTCTTTATGTTTCAGCGGATTTTATATAGATTATCGTTGTCTTCTCCAATGTTCTCCGTCATACATGCTCATTGCATTATGCAAGCCTCCCGCAAGTGTGAAACCTAGATAGATATCCGCTAGCCCCATTCATGCGTTCTTGTTCCAATTGTAAATACTCAAAGCCTTCCGATCAGTGGAATATACCTATTCTGCAACGTTGACACCATCAGCCTGGTGTGCATGTCTCAGTCCGGTGGAACGCCCCTGACCGTGTCATTAATACCTTCACGGTAACTCTATAGCCAATCAACTTAACTAAGACTGTTCATTCAATACTGTTTCCAGTCAGCAACCCAACTTTGTCCGCATTTAAGCACTAAAGCCAAGCACTTAGCACATAACCCTCATTTTTTGCATCATTTCGGCGAAATCCTGTCGGGCCTGTTGGGCAGTCAGAGCAGTCGTTAAAAATTGGACTCTCACAAGGGGGACACGCGAATATCTGGGGCGAGTGAGTCCACAGCTTTTAGGACATCTTCCTCATAACCACTTGGAAAGGTCTACTGTTTCATGTTTCAGCGTGCACAGTGTTGCAACGCTCACGTGCCGTTATGTCCCCGATGATAGGATTTAGGCGACAACTTCGCCCCCATTTCATCTTCAGGAGAGCAAGGTCCTAATGGGATCGAAGCTCAGTCTGCTTAGTACTAACATTTTTCCCACCGTAGGTGTCTGGCTGGTTTAACTAACCACCCAGCATTTTTCGTCACACCCGATTATGTTGGAGCTGGTAAATAAATTATAAACTGAGAATATAATTTCATTATTCTCCCTACTGCAAACCATCTTAAATAATCCCATGAGATATTTTCTTCACCGTCTTCGAGGTGAAAAAACGAAGCATACGTTTGCGAATGCTTCGAACACACAGGTCAAGGATTTACGGATTCGCCGCAAGATAAAGTATAACACATCAGAGTTCGCCAGAAAGTAAGTGCACTCAACATATCAACGCGACTACCCCGACGGGCTTCTCTCAAGAGTAATTCGAAATTCTCTTCAGGGGCTTGGAGAGTCTATAATGCTACGCGCACTTCGTGACTAGCACATTTGGCAAGCACTCTGACATGGAGATGGCTCGCAGTGGTTAGTCACTGGGAATACAATGATCAACCTGAAAGTTTGTCCCCACTCGATAATAAAATTCTAATGGTAACCCCATGGTGAACTATCCGCGTGTGCTGGTTGTGTTAAAACGGTCGTGTACCTGACGGGATTTGATGTCCACTCTTCATTGAACCTTTCAACCCTCGGTAGGTAGTCCTCTTCATCCTACGTTCGGAAAATTCTAAGTTAAGTGGGTCAAACCAGCAATTACTGACTTGCACACTCTAATACCACACTTTAGAAGCTCTCTTTACGAACAATTCAATAATCTCCATGATTTCAATCTGGGGAGAAGTCCACTTGGAGGGCCAATCGATGAGAGTTAACTGTACCGCTTCTCAAGGCGATCAGGCAATCAAAGAATTACTCACAAGAAAATGTGCTTGAGCGTTCACGTATGATGATTCGATCTGGCATATGTGATGTCAGTAGCGCTGTGGCCAACAAGGTTGCCCCATAAAAGCGTGGCCAGAGTTCTATCCTCGGCCGTGACGAGGATATGCAATAAAGGCATTCTTTAATGGGAGCGATATTTGAGTCCAGTGTTTCTTTACAGAGGGGAACGGCTGGAACTTCTATGGGGGTGCGTCAGCTGCGGTCAGTTGTGGGTGATGTTCAACGTATGTGAAAAACCAAAATCTCCTACTAATCATCAGTAATATTAAAATGACCTAATTCAACTTGACTGTCGGAACTCGTTCCAGTGCAATTAGTAACCTACCCACTGTATATATGAACAGTTGTCTACGGCAGACGTTACTCGTAGATTTACTGTGACTCGTAAAGTTACTGGGCCTCTGGGACTAACACAGGGAATTCAACCGGTTACGTGGACGAGTTAGCATGTGATGATTTTCCTTTCAGTTAATCGGTTGATAAGTAATGTAACGATTCACGTCTGATCGTTGAGATGCGCGTAGCCCAAAACACAGATCCCCAAAATGAGAACAAGGTTGGATCCAACAATTTCTACCGTACTATTAAAGAAATGCATCAATAAGTACAAAAGGCAAACCTTAATCGCTCGGGACGATAGTATCGTCCAGCAAAATCAATAGCTTCTCAACAGGACCAACAAGGCCAAAGGCGAACCCTCAAGCCAGCGGACCAGGACAAGAATGTCCACTCTCGCCACGGACATTTAATGACACACTGATTAAATAAAACAAAACGGGGTGGGCGAGGTGGTGGGATCAAGTGTCAGGTTAAATGGGAAAAACTGGGGAATGCAAACGATGGGGACGAATTTTCCCAGTTCGACGATCAACAACTTTACATCTAACGATCCCTCTATGGCGGACCTCTGGTTTCTTTCCGTGTTGATTATGACAGCCCTTTGTGTTTTTTAACTAAACGCTGCGTCACCCCGAAAACTAAGTCTTCGTCTGCCTGGTACACATACCACACCGCAATAAGTTACACTTATGAAAGGAGGCAAATGTTTCCGAAACGTCTGGACAGGGGTATCTACCCTTTATTCAGGCATACCTTAAGTTGAGCAAGGTGGAACGAGACGTAAATGTCTGTAGTCTCGTAGCGACCCGGAGATTTCACTGGCCTATCTGCGGTAGGATGTGCAAAATGGTTCTAAAACTCATAGTTACACACTGTACCTAGGTTATTAAGAAAGTTCGCATGATGCATGTCGTCCGATTGTTTTTCTGCATGCCATGTGGCTACGATGCGAACACGAACGCACACGTGTGTCAGACACATCCGGTTTAATTGCTCGTCAACGGCCGGTCTCTAGCCTCTCTAGCTAACTTACGTGTCGGTGCCATTTCTAGCGCGATAAAGGACCAGCTGTATATTTCCTGGAATAAATATTCGGTCTCTTCTCATTACGACCTTTTGTATTTCACGTCCGGTTAATTTGTACCTGGGGAAAACGACTTGGTGCGCCGTGCGCCAAAGTCTGGTCCTCCCAATTGACTTCCCCGCTGTAAGTGGAGGTTCAAGTGTACTGACAACCACATCCGTTTGATGCAACCCCGAACCAACATCACAGAGCTGAAGAGATTTGAAGATCAATATGCTTGTCCGGAGTAGTTAGAGATAGTGGTGCCGATGGCGAGTAGCTTTCAGGAACAAGAGGTCTCGGTCACGTTACGCAGTCAACCCGCAGATTCCTGTGCGTTGGCAAACCATGTCAGTTTCGAGGGTTGATAATATTGAGTATGTGACGGCGGCTGCGTGTGGCAAACCGTTTGCTGTCGCTCGCACTGTTCATCTCACCTTCGAAACCATTTTTGCAATAATTATCAACCATGGTCGTAACATCCTCCACAAACGTTTGAACAAGGCGTGATGAACTATTCCTCTCATTCTTCTCATGCAACTAACTTGTAGAAGGTAGTAATTTTGTAGCCAACCCGTTGCCCCCGAAAGTGTAAACTTGGTGGATTCAACATCCAGTTTTTTAACTTTGTTGTACTGACAATACTTTGTGCATTAATGAGAAGCCAACGCAACCATATGAGCCTTTTGAATTCCGACTAGCTCCATTCTGTTTATAATCGCTAATTCTGCTGCCATCCATCTACTAGTCTGAATGGCGTCTCTATGACCTTGATCGACCACGATGAGATACAGACTATGGACGGCAACGAGACCCGAACCGTGAACGAGATCGTGCAGGATTGCGAGATTTAACGGATTCCGATCGGCTACAGGACCATGAAACTGAGGCCGGACGAAGGCGCGATCGCCGATAAAAACCATTCTTCGTGCGAGCTGCACGGTCATTTCGGCTTGGAGAATGAGATGCATCCACTGACCGTTTGTCACCGTGATGTAAAATTGACCTATCCCAACTGAGTAGTACTCCTTGAGCGAGCACTCTCAGACAGTCTTCGGATGCGTTTGCGACAGTCTCGTCGACTGTGCAAAATCCACCTGTGCCTCTCACCAGATTCAGAACGATCACGTCGTCTTTTAGGGATCGAGATTTTTGGCGACCATATGAATCACGACTGCGTAAACGATTGGAATACATACTTTTGCGGGCTGCTTGAACGTGACCGACGGTAACAGACCTTCATACAAACGGAGGCGTCGTCTACGTAATTCGTACACGTGGAACTTCTCAGTTGTTTCTTTCATATTAGCAAAAGCGGAGAACTTTACTATGCCATCATTCTTAGCTGAGTGGTATGCAACGGCGTGGGTAACATTACCAGCTTCCTTCGTCATATCTATAAAATCCTGTCACCCGACTTACGAGGATGAATTCTCCACAGCGACTCTGCATTCCCTGCTTCCTTCTGGTTTCTTAACATTTCGTCATAGATTAGTGTCTCATTAATGAGAATGTTATTTTTTATAGATGGAAATCGTCTTGTCGGCCAACTAAAAACGTTCAGATGCTCGGTGACTGATAAATGTGGACGGTCATAATCCAATGTTTCGACAGACATTGTGGATAGAATAAACCCCCGTAGATGAAACCATAGCGGTCGGGACCGAAATGTTTCGTCTGTGTGCCTTTGTATGGGTTAGTTTTGCCACAATAAGGCGCTCTGTTGAATTTATTAGAGCTCGTTTGGCACGCTTGTACCTCCGTGGCTTCTGTTATTTGCAGTGAAAAATTGTGGGGAAGTTTGTACCATGATGGCGGGCACGAAATAGCGGTTTTGTTAAGTTTAGGCCATCATTGAGTACCTGGTTTGGTACTGTCTGACAAGCTCCCACCTTCGTCTACATCTGGTTCTCTTAGTGAGAGCATTTCTACTTCGCGAACTCGCTTTAAGTTGCTCTGCCCTGAAGGTATTTTTCCGCTGGGTAATTTGTGTATAAGGTTAGATCGCGTTTGATGAAACAGCAATTTTATCATAATTTTATCGGTAAAATCGTATTATCCCTAATCGGTGGTTTTCTCGGGGACGGAGTGCCAAAATTAGTGCCGCTATAATGGTCAAATTGAATGGCCACGAATAGACAAGACTCAGTTAAAACTCGCTCTCTTGGTTTTCATATAACTGTTACTTCCGCACGTCTAGAGACCTGTAGAGCTTAGCTTAATCTATCCACATTCTGTCGATACACTGGATTTCCCGCGGAAGCGTCCGCAATTCGGTCAGTGTTTATTAAATTTGCAGCTCACCGCGCAACCGAATTCAGTCCACAGAGACCATAGTGCAAGCGTGTTCATTATTAAAAAGTTGGCAAAATACAGAAACTATCTTGGAATACTAAAGAAAATAAAAGAACATCAAACCTCGACAGTGAATCTACCAAATTTAGAAAGCCCGCAACCAACTATTCAAATGAACAAAACGGAACACAACGAAGCAAATAGCACTAAACGGATGTAGCGTAAGTAAAACTAGGCGTGTTATTGAACAGGGTTTCATGGGGGAAAAGCCGAATCAACGGCGCAGGTGCGTGTCTTGTTCTGTGAGCGGTATCACGATTTAGTAATCTGTCAAACAATCTTCCCCGAAAAAACCGTCTGCCGCGCTCAATTCGGTTGCAGGAGGAAGAGTGGTAAACAAAAGGGAGATGAGTGAACTCAGGGAGCGTGATCACTAACAAGTTACCGTGCATACAACCACCACCACACGCCCAAAACATGTGGGTATTTTACCGTCCGCCTCACCTGTTCCCCTTGTAGCCCATAGTTTCAGTCTTTGCTTGCAATAAATGTTGTGCTCGGAGCATATCACCATCGGTTAGTTCGGTGCTTGATGAAAACAACGTTGGATTCCTTTTTAAACTGGGCCTTCTGATCAGGCAGCAAACGAGTGTTCAATACTTCATCATTCTTTCACCACAGTAGCTCACCGACTGTTGTAAACAAATGGTGTTGTGGGTTTTTCCCCGCATATTGAAGGACGCCATCTATTTTATAAGTGTAGTGGGCAAGTGGATGTGCGGTCGATACCCGTCCGCTAACAACAATCGAAGTGTAGTCCCAACAAGCATCCAACTAAAAGAACGCGGTGAGTTTGGAAGCAAACTGTGTATTTCCGACAGTGTTCGCAGACACGATAAGTAACTAGCCCCAACCCAGTCTGGGACCAACGGTAACAATCAGTGGTGTGAGGGAAAAGAACGTGAAGTGGAATCCAGTCCACTCGGTGGCACTGAAAAAGGTGCCAAGCAAAAAACGCGTAATGATATAGGTTGCATTGAAAAACACTCAAAAGGGCGCAGGCGAAACCAATTTGAGGCCTGGTATAATAGATGAGTCGCTTGGAATAAAGCAAGCATTCGTTGTGTGCATTTAGTTGTGCGGCTGAAGAACGTGGCGCTGAGTTTGTGCCAGGCCTCCTGCAGCAGGCGCAAGTAGAAGCATTCGCACAGAGCAGGCAAGCGGGGAGATGGTTTCAGCAAGGATTCTTAGAAAAGTCACACGATCGTTGGTTACTGTAATAATCGCTTAAACATGGTCATGGAGTAATAAAGTTCAGTGTATTTTCGGTGAGCTGTCCATTCGTCTAAGTTTGCTCGCTCGTCAGAACTGTTCTAAAGTTACAAAGTGCCAAACGCGTGTGACCTTTTGAAATCATACGCCATAATACTGTGTCTATGATGCAATAGTTGGAAGATTTGCCTTCCTTGCTCCTTTTATCTAATCTCTAAACGTCTTTCAGTTTTTAAAGTGCAAGTTTTATAACGTTACTCACCCCAGTAAACACGCCGACTCCGGCAAGGAGTCGGTCCGACTCTGACACTAGTTGGCATGAAGCCTGATCCGGGCAGGCATGCAACAGAGTCCATAGCCTGTCCGATTCTGGCCACAGTCGGATCGGAGTGGGCCAGAGTGGGATTTCAGTAGGCCAGAGTAGGATCCGAGTAAGCCAACTGCGCTAACGGCACCTTCCTTACATTAATAGTTATTCGCTACAACAACCGAAGTAGTTCGAAACCTATGTCATCCAACGCGTACGACCTACCGCCACCAGTCAGAAAGTTTCGCCGAATTTTCTTCTTAGCGATCGGTCTTATCTGGCAACAAGGTGTTAAGCAAATTTAATAGGATCATTTTTGCGATGAAACGTTTACTACGAACTAATTCAAGTGATCCAACGCGGACCGATATGAAGATGGACAATGAACGTATCCTATAACTCTCCCAAATGCTCCTACGACGGACGTACTACCGTAAATATCTACTAAGTGACCGCTGAACACAGAAATTAACAGCAAAACAAAAACTACCGCAATAAAAAACACATGTATATTTCTTTGAAAAACGCTGGAGTTCAAGAAGTGAAGGCGATTAGAAACAATTCCCGTTGAAGTTGAAGGCATCCCCAAATCCAGCAGGCCGTAGGCGAAATACGAATAGAACAAAATCTGAAGGAAAAACAACAGCAAATGAGAGAACAACAGGGTATGGAAAAAAACGGTGGAGAAAAACAAGAAAGCAATACTGAAGTTCCACAGAAAACATCTCCCGAGAGGAGATAAACCGAGATGGGAACACGTAACACGAATCAACAGGACTCATAACAGACATGGCTTCACTACATCGAAAATCAACTTTATCTGAATCACTCATTATAGACCCTTACGTGGCACCTACAGTTAGACTATGATTCTGACAAGTGTCCACTTCACGTAAGT
>LUCH01000853.1:125122-150750 GCA_013368495.1 Paragonimus heterotremus | reverse complement strand
CCAACACCTGGCCCACTCTTGGCCAACTTGGCCGAGTCGGCCACGTGTTTACTGGGCAGTTTGTCCGTTTCGATAGCAACGGTGTTCCGTTAACCTAAAAGGCAGTCGATAAAAACAGGGTGTAGCACAGCTCTTGAGGGTTACAGAGACTACCGGGAACAGAGTAGAACGCTGATCTTGCAAAAGAGTGTGAAATACTAAACTAACAACTTCTTAAGTGAGTGAGAATCTAATAACACTCTCAAGTGGTCCCGAAAAGAACAGCTAACCACCTCCAATGGAAGGTCGTTCCAATGTTCTGAATATTGACGAGAATAAGCTACTGGAAAAACACCTGAAACGAAAGTGTTTGTGACTACGGCGGGCTTGAGGCAAAGATAGTCGATCGAACATTCTTTGTGTGTGTCGTTCGGAACCTGGCCACCGATGCCGGCTACTCAGAACAGCAAAGTTCCGGGACGCTTCCATTATGTAAGAGAAGTAAATAAACATCATTATTGGCTTGCCTTATGCCCACGAGTTCTGTAGAATGGAAGACTCACCTGTACCCTCAACGAAGGACGTGGCTCCCCAGGTTAAGAGAAGTCTCGCTCTAGGAAAGTGCCACAAATCCTTCTACTCACCTGGGAAAAATGTGACAGTCCTGGTGAAAGTCACAAAGTGGCACATGAGCCAGGTTTCGGAATGGCGGCTGGCAAACAAGTGACGCTTCTGAGAAGTTGCGAACTCATAGGCTATAAGCCAAACTAATGCGAGACCTTTAACTTCAAATGACCGAAGGTCGTTGACTCTATGAAGTTCCCCATAATGCGTTGCCGTACTTGGTTTCGGATCATGTCGGGCAGTCGTAGAACGCTGCTGGACCATCAGCAGTTGCGCACGTCACAATTTCAGGAAGGAGCTCAGCTACTGGGACGGTTTCTGACTATCACGTGAAGCCATCTGTCACCGATGGGACACAGGTTATTAGAGTTGGAGGTCGCAGTAGACCAATATTGTAGAAACAATGGTACACTGGGTGGGCAGTTATCAAGAGATATCGGTCAATCAGGTTCACTCGTGACAGCGGATCTCAGCCCGCTGACAAGCTAAACCAGACTGCGCCCGGATGTTGAGGTCCCCTTGCATGCTGGGCAAACCTACCTATCAAAGGTGAGTTTAGCTGTGACTCGGATAGCAGGATGGATGATTGTTTGCAACCTGTCAAACGTACTGCACCAAAAGATTAACGCCACAACTGGGTATATGATTTTGTGCAAGTGCAAAAGAAAATCCTTCAGGAGCTTCTGTTAGTGGTGGTTTTACAATATTCGAGAATGATTGTGGGCAAGAGGTACGTCGTGTGTCCGCCGCAACTGCAATTAAGATTATGTGCTCAACAAGTGCTGAAGCATACTCCCGGACATCATCTACGGCATAGTCGCATACACGTCGTTAGGAGGTCGCGAAATAAAAATCAAGTAGCAAGTTCGACGGTTCGCGTGGCGGTCTGAACTGTTGCGGGAGGCTTATAACATTGATGCGTGAACGATTGAATTATCGTAATAAAAGTGATGAACCGTTATGTAAACACCGACCAATTCACAACTGAACGTTCTATCTTTGGTTTCCTCGGGCAATAAGCGCCTGTAGAAATAAAGGCGGTCAGTAGATTCTATCGGCGAAATGTTATAAAGCAGCATCAACAACTGTGTCTGAGGCATTCGGAGTCATAAAAATGGTGTTGTTTTTGAACGCATGCGGTATTAGTGCAACAGCTGGCGCGTCTTTGATTCCATCGAAGGACGTGATTTTCGCTGGTGACAACTCGACGTTGCCGTTGGTATGGCTAAGTAGCAGGTTGATCAGGAGTTATTTCGACTGTTGACGGTGGGGAGTTAATCGCCGGTAGTGGTTGATCACGCCATTAAAGCAGTGGAAGGAAGAGGATGTCGTAAAATGTAGGAAGCAACCAATGGATCGTAACCTATTGATAGCTGGTCGAATGCTGTGGTAATCGATGTTATGTCCCAAGAGCTCAGTAACTGGTTGGTCAAGACCACATTTGCACCAACTGAATATGACTTTAAATCCCACAAGCCCTTTGAGGAACTGTCACAGATTGTTGTGACGCTGTTCTCTGGGGGCACCCGCCACCGGAAAAGCACCGATATGGTGTAAGCCACGCTCAAACCCTTGTGATATCATTAATAAATCACTGGTATTTTTGAGCCCCCCTCCTAAGATCAAACGATTTGCCCGGAAGTTCGGACAGGTCGAGGGGTCTGTTCCTGACTGTCTTCCTCATATTTTCAGCAACAACTGGGAGTTGGTGGTAAGAACGAATCAGACAAACTTGGAAAATCACAGGGAGTTCTCCAAGACAAGTCGTGAAATCCTGAATAGGTGGAATGAGATACCAATCCGATACAGCGACAGCGCTAAGTATGCTGTAGTCTGCACACGAAATTCAGTCTCCCAATTACACGAGGATAAAGGACTTTTTGATGGACAGATGACGCAAAGCTCAAGCACATGTTCAAACCCCGCTTGCACACTTTCAGTTTGTTTGCTTTTAGGCGACAGGCATCAGTGAACACCGGCGACTCGGTAGCGGCACCGTGGTGTTAGACCGAACTGACGGTTGGCAGTAGGGAGATTGGCTGCTGGGATACAATACGAAACTTCTCGGGGATTAATGCCTAACCGATCTGATGGTAGTAGTTTTGGCCAAAGTCCTGATACCGGAGAGATTTGCCTTGCGGTCGGCTGGTTGTCGATGTCGTGCGTCAAAATGTTGAAAGATACTTAAGTTACTGACTGCATCTGGAGGTCTGCCACAGTGGATGTTTATCAAAGAACACGTCAAAAGCCTTGATTTTGGTGTACATGATTGACGACGAACCGTACAGTATTGTACTGCCAAAACGTTCTTCATACCAGTCATTCTCTGTTTCTACTTGCGTTCCTGCCCAAGTTTCTACCTGTCTGTTCTTCAACATTTGCCTCTCGCATGTAGCACTTTGGGTCGAAAATAGCGGAACAGATTGTATGGCTTTTTCAAAACGACTAGCTGTAGGGTCCACCGCAATGCGTAGGTTGCAGTCAAAGGCCAGTGGTCTACAAATTGTTAGAACTATGTTAATTAGGTTGTGAATATAAAGCTGTTAAATTTCTCCTCACTGCTTGGTTGCCTGTTTACAGGCATCGGCTGCTGACAGCGTACATTCTAGATACATGACTGTTGCCTTTGTTCTCTTAAAACCAAACTTGTTTAGTTATTTTAAATACCTTGTGTATACCGTCCCCTTGATAGGAGGTAGACCTATGGGAACAGATTCACCGTGGCGGTCAAAACGGTGGGCAAATATGCACCCAACGGTGTAGACAATCTAACGTTCAAGTGTAACGGAATGTGCCGAATAACAAGTTGTGATTACTACCAGGTCTTAGCTCAACTGTGTCAGCCCCTGTCCAAGTCAAAGTTGTCAATTATTGGCAGGCTGACGACAAAGAGAATGAAATTAAAGAGAGCCATCATAAGTGATTCACGAGTCAGTATGGCTGACGAGAGCGTCAAACAAAAAACGTATCCTTCAATTCGGATACAGTTGCTACTGACTACAGTAACATGAAGGAATATTATAAATTAGTCGGAATTGATGTAAGCTGAAATGCGTGATGAAGAAACGGTCCTCGATCCCCACAAAGAAGTGGACTGCACCACTTACAGTGAACAGTAAAGAAGTCTTAACGAAATTCATGGAACAGTTTAGAAATGGAGAAGTTTCGAGAAACCTCTCTGGTGCTTCTAATTCTATTACACACAATTCACCTGTTTGTATGAAACTCACATGGACCTGTATAGCAATTTTTTTGTTCATTAGCCGTTATTTAACAAACAACATTTTAAATGTTCGTGTACCGGATTTCGGCCCGTCTGCACGCTCATTAGCAGAAGAGAACTAGTGTTCAGTTGATTCCTCCACGTCGGTTTTCTATTAATTTCATGTTGCCAACCCTAAACGTACCACCGGTTCGGCGCCGCTAAAGTGCGCTATATTAGTTCATCTACTGATATTTCGTAAGTAGTCTGCTAAAATGAGAAATCCAGCGTAACTTCCTATAGGGCAATTATTCCACCGTAACAGAATTCCTTACGGGGCGGCACATCAAGCACTGCTAAAGAAGGAGGGCCGAGAATTTCACGCAATACGTTGTAATAACATAGTGTGTGAGTGGCTGATGGAAAGGAATATTTTGATTGGTACCAAGTCGTTTTAACCACACTACCAGAACGCCATTTGAATGAGTATTGTAGACTATCTCCGAAGTCTGCTCCAACGAAAGTGAAGAGTGAACGACGGTAAGGTGAACTTCGAGGTCGACGAAGTACTTAAAGTGTCACGGCAATTGACAGAGCTTTTGCAGATAGGCAACAGGGTGTAGTGGACAAGTGGGTATGCGCTAGACTGTCGATCATTAACAATTTAGAACGCATTTCCTGAAGAGCAACCGAAACGCAGTCCAAACAAGCATCGAACTAGAGGACGCGGTGAGGTTTGGAAACAAACTGTATAGTTCCAGCAGTTTGGAAATATGGTAAGTAGTTAGCTCTAGCCTAGTCTAGGACCAACGACAGCAACCAAGAGGAGAAAGGAAAGAAGCGCGAGGTGGGCTACAGCCCACTCGACGGCACTCAAAAGCGCGCCAAGCGAAAAGTGCGCGGAACCTTCCAGCGCGTTAAACAACGTCCGAAGAGGTTCGAGTTAAACGATCTTGACGAATGAAATAATAAATGGGTCTTTAGGGAAGGAGTAAGCGTTCGCCATGTGCAATTAATTGCACGACTGTGGAAAGTGGCACTGAGTACGTATCAGGCCTCCTATTACAGGCGTTCACAGAATCGTGCGTACAAAACAGACAAGCGGAAAACACGGTTGCAGCCGGGATCCTTTGAGGAGCCACACAATCGCTGGTCCCTACAATGGTTAGCCTCTCCAGCATGAATGTATAACCTGACAGGGTCACAATGCCGAGCCTTTTCATTTCAATTTGACCACATTTCCATGATCCGTGACTGGTAATATCTATCTGTTAGCTAAGATCCCACCGACCGGTAGGCAGCGAAAGGAGAAAAACTGTAGTGCCCAGCTATGATGAATCATTCCGCACATACGTATGTTAGTGTCGTTCTGTTGAAATCAGTGTTAGACTTAGCTCAGATTGGTCACTTCCTAAGTCCGGAGTAAACGTGGAAGATTCTTTGAAGGGTGTGCATGGAGTTTTGTTAAATTCGACATTGTTCCGCGAACTTTAACTACCGGGGACGGAAATTATTTCCGCACATTACAGTTGAACCGCACAAATTCTGTGAATGTGGTGAAAACCTATATGACTTACCGTTTGCCCAAACCGAAACACCAAAGACAGTCTGGCAAAGAATCAACCCAAAGGTGCTTCAAGATACATGAGGATTAGGCAATCAGTTTCGATGTTGTAGTTTTCGTTATTCGCCAAATTTTTCTGTCTGTAATGCATCAGTCAGATTACAGCCTGTTACGTTGCATGGGTCACTGATATCAGCCAACAATAGACTCTAATTTGTTTAATGGTGATGTACATCCATAAATGTGTGTTCTTGTCCTGTGGGCAATAGTGTTTCTTGCAACCAATCCGGGGTCTTCTTCGTGTGTGGTTTGAATTCAGGTTAGACTTCTAGGGCTATTCTAATTCACCATTTCTGAGTGTTTCAAAAAGATGTTAATTCGCTCGTGGCGATTTGGGAAAATCCATTTAGTTACGCGTAACCAACACTATAATAATGATGATTTAGACGTTCCAGTTAACAGGACTATCCCCCAAGTCCTAGCAATCGTCAGAAAAGTTGTCGAAATGAATGGAATTTATACGGTACTACTCACAGAACTACAGAAGAGTACTCCATCATGTTGAGCATGAACCAAACGGGCACTGTGATGAACATGACTGACATGCTTTGTCTCCTTTTATTATGTAATTATTTTACTATTCCAATATCCTGTACATTTGGTTGATACGTACTGTAACGTGCGGTCGAAACCAGCAAGCGTGCACAGGTTGAATTTGAATCGTGTAATGGAGCGTGCTGCTGTGTTGTCGTCGCCGTTTTTTTTATCGTTTGTGTAAGTCGTGTGCATGGCTTACTGGGCCTTTGGCTCATGTTTGTTTTCTTGTTGTTTCCTTTTCTAGGACTTGTTGGAATCCCTACTTCGGAAGAACGCTGTCCCCTGGTGTCTCCACGTTGACCCACATTTGGTCCGCAGGTGTGCCGGACAGGTAACGTGTAAACAGCCGGCCTGCATTTTACAGTACGATTCGATAATATGCGTTCTGTGTTACTGTGCCTGATTGTGATTACGATTCTTATAGTTCGATCTTTATTCTTTATAGTTCAGTTCTAAGTACAACAAGTATTCAGCAGAAAAAAGCCTTCAAAATGGAGAGACCAAAAACTGTTTACAAGTGGCCACCAATCAACGGAAAATTATCTGATTAAAATACACAGGCGTACATGAAAGTGGGGACTTGCCAAACAATACTACGCAGAAAAGTTTTATTGGGTACGAAATAATAGCTAACTAAAGGAAAACGTCTGCAGTTGTGGTAAATAAATCCACCAAGACTGATCAATGTACACAGCAAAATGCAAAGCAAACGCCAATTTGAGATCGACCTTGTGAAAGTTCAACATTTTCCCAAACAGAGAACAGGGAAACGTACCAAACGAACGTCAACGAAGCGAACGGTATTGTTGAAAAATACTGAAGGTCAATAATCACAATAGTCACACACCTATGTGATGATATACATGAGCAAAAGATTTAACAGAAACTAATATCCCCTACAACCTGACTCAACAAACCTTAAAATTCAAAGCTCTATAGTATAAACTCAAGGACTCATTAGTATGCACGTGGCAAGAAGTTATTTTAGCGAAGTAGCATTTGATAGCAAAACTGTTCAGATTTCGGATTTCTGTCAGAGGTTGTGTTGCTGCCTCAGAAGATGAAGTTTAAGATTGTTGGCAGTGCAACGCTGTAGGACCTGGGTGCTGACGGTACCGTGAAGCAAATAAAAAGGTAATGAAAGCAATGGAATATACAGCGGAATGTAAACCTTTTGCCCGGGGATTTGTCTGCACAGCGCATATACTTTCGGTAGGATGATAACACTCATTGTAAGATAGCGACGCTTCTCAGTTCTTTCAGAATAGTTGAACACTCATTATACACCCTTTATCTAAGGTGAACTCAAAAGAAGATTTATTGGACTGATGTCAGAAAATTGAGGAGACCGCGTCACATACTCATTCCCAATCAATCCCTCGTCCCTGAAAGATTTCACTAAGGTACCCTAATACTTGTTTTGCGCATATCCATGCTTGTTGAATTCAAACGTCACAAAACAACCCCGGTTGCTCCAACGTCCATGAAACATTCTGCTCCGGCACAAGAGGACGGCAGTGATAATTACTGACAAAAGAAAATGTTCGACCGTTCAGACATGGTTATTCGGTTATGCCGGATATGAGATCAACAGCACATTTATCGACACGATTTCTCCAAGAAAACGTAGTCGGAATTCAAATTCTAGCCGTAACAAGGATATGTGCTATTGGCTAGTTCTAAGTAGAGCGAATCTTGAGTATATTGTTTCCTTTCGAAAGGAGCCGATTAATAGGTCCACCTGAATGTGAAAGCTACGATCAGGCATGTGTTGGAAATGTCCAACAGAATAATATCCAGTCTGGTTCTCATTATCCAAACACGTAGGATGATGAAAGCCAACAATCAGCGCGTTGAATCCGTGTATTATCAGCCCTGGTACCTAGTGTACAGAGGAAGCATGTCAAGCTGGTGAAACACGAAGCGGGATGTTTGCTTCGCTCAGGGACGAAAGCTACAAACTAACAGTTTGACTAAAACAAAAGCACGCGGAAAACGAAAATCATTAGAATACGGAGTAAGTCCATCGCAAGTATTTTCACTACATTCACGTCATTAGTGACGTCAAACATGGGACAATAAGAATACCTTACTGCATGGACAGATGTGTGAGAAAAAACTTATCGGTAATGTTACCGTCACTGTAAAACGACCCGGTATTTCGCGCCTCAAAGTATCTTGCTCATACTAACAGCTTGGTATCATACTAGCCTTAACAAACACAAGGGGATGAGAGATATGTACGCGCCCAAAGTGCGACTTCTGCACGAACCCATTTGACTAGAACAGTGTTTTATTGCTAAGTAATATTGGGGAGATATCATCTTCCGGTAAATATCGAGTCTAAAATGATGCTGATTAGTAATCTTCGTAGAACACTTGTCACGACAGACAATTATTGATGCGCGCGAATGAACACTTCTCCGGAGGTCGTAAACACCACCTGCCGCAAAAAGTCTTTCCGTCATCATTCCAGGGGATTTACATCAAACTGATCGTGTACCAAGAAGCTTAGCATTAAACATGCTATTTTCATCCCAAGTTTCCGTTACAAGTTACATATGAGAAGACTAATACCGTGTGCCGTTTTGCTGTCAAGTTATCGACATCTTTTCAGTTAATCGTGGTTCAGGAACGTGATCTGGCTCTACCGTAATTTTCCGTCCAGACCAGCTCGTGAAAAACAACAATTCAACAGTCCACCATAACCCGGACACGACGATGGTTGATTTTGTCGCTACTCACTTGTGGCGAACCGCTGATCATCTGAACACACTTGCACACAACCGAGGTGTTTACTACGTTGTCGTTGGTGGCATAGAGTCGCCAGAATACACTGTGGTGATAGGGTTGACTGATGTAACTCATTCAGTGTACACATATCTACGTTAGAGCACACAACCATGCAGCTGAATTACGTAGGCGCCATTCCTTAAGTGAATTCTCTTGGAGTGTGGTCCTATATCTGAATTCATTTGAGACGTTTTGTTCAATTACCAATTGGTGCAGCCCACCTGTGTGGCAACCGGTATAATGACTTGTTTCTAACCAACAAAACGAGATCAACAAAACACTAGAAAGCCCACGAACAAGCTACGGAAAGAACGGTTTCGAAGACCATTCGATCGTTTTCAGCAGTTGATACTTAATTACAAGGGTCATTTTGTAACTGCAAGGACTTTTCGTCTGTGTTTCGTGTGATTTTTACAAACTGATCATAATGTAGACTACAAGCTAGAAGTCAACAGATAAGTGATTACCGTTGTGTCAAATACACACTGGAATTCAGGATTATTTGCGAAAAAGGAAAAAGCCAGGTATAGTACTTGTACTGATTCACGGCTATATGGTGTTTATCAGATCGAACTGGTTATTTATACAATTTCATTAGCAACGACACTATAAAAAATTACATTCAAATGGATTCAGTACACGGAAATCAACCGCTGACAATCAGCACCCCACAATGCAGTGATACGAACAAAAGTACTGGGCGACAGAAAAACAGACAAATCGAGATTTTTCATATTAGTGAGGAAGACGTCATGGGTTCATAAAATTAATAGGGTTTGCGCTCAAACCCTAGGGAAGTGTGGAAGACCTGATGGGTAGTTTGCTTTCTCTGCGTCCGTCGGTTGGTAGTTCGTATCACTTAGCTAACGTTTTGTCGCCGCATTACTGGTGAAATGTGTAACAGTTTTCGTTCACTCTGACCAGAATCAACACCAGATCATAAGCAACCTGTGATTACTTTTTCGTCAGAAAGAAATATCGCGATTTGAGAAGTGTATAGTAAATCAAGATCGAGGCAACGGACATACATTTTGGCTACCAGGATCATGGTAATGGCGCAGCGAGCAGCAGGTAAAGAAGCAGGACAGACAGACACATGAATATAGATGTAAGTACGGTGAATGTATGTCCACACAAAACAGTAATCATACATCACTATAAAATTCAAACAAACTCGAAAGGAATCTAACTTGATTATTTTAAGGAAATCTGGATATTCGCCTCTTGTGAAGAGTTAAACTTTTACGGACCGTGACAGTGGATTAGTGGCAGTGTGTTTTGCATCAGACCTGTATGTTTTTCGAAATCGCAAGTAACGACACACTTAGAAATCTGAAACAAATATGTCTTCCATGGTAGAGGGTGTGAGACAGTGAATGCATTTATTTAGTTATGTAAATTAACGTGGTGAACGTGAGTATTCAGTGAATGGGCAACAATTTCTCATTGAACATTTACGACTTCGAAAACCAATGAAACGTGACTGCAATTGTCTTTTATCTTCTGTTGCAGCCAAACGATAATAATGTTGCATAATAACATTGCCGTTTAGGTTTTTTAACAGATTTATCTGTGTTGCGTAGGCCACAACCAGTATCTCTGCAAGGAAATTCAGACATTCGTTCTGTGATCCATAAATCCCAAAGGTACCGTTTGTTTGACATTACGAGAGGAAAAGCAACATTACAGACAAACCACACATACACGCATTAATTTGCTAGTTCTGTTTAAGCAGACAACTCAATATCAGCAACCTTGCATTCGTTCGACGGATTGCTCATCATAGCTGTGGTGAAACTGGCGTTTCAATCAGATATTGAAGCAATGATCCAACAAGACGGCAGTCGTTTATTGGAGAAGACACTCAAATCTTGGCTTATAGTGATACAGTATTTTCGAAAACTGTTTGTTCCCCCATTCAGAGACAGTTTATTTTTGTCAAATCTATGTCTGACAGTTAGTTCTTTCGACACATACACATACTTTGCTCAGTTAAGGACCAGCCTTATACAAAACTGTATTTAGTATTCCATGGATTCCGACTATCGATGTTCGTAGTCTTCAGACCGCTTTATTTTCGTCGTTTAGTATTATTACGTAATAAGCGTGTATTTGGCAACCCGCATGCAACAAAATATTTACTGTACAGTGAACTTTCGCTGACGGTAGAAACAGTTTGCATAACCTTATTCCAAAACAAATCTAAAAAATACATTCAACGGAAGTTTTGGCATACTCTGCCTTTCGTGCACCTTTCGATGTATACAAAAGTTAGTGAGTTCTGAGAGGATGCTTCAAAGTATAGAGACACAAAACGGTTACCAAGTCTATACGGGTAATGATATAAGTCCTTCTGTAAGCACAGCTGGTTACTATTTGGCGATAACACCCTCAAGTTTGTCGGTGTATTGCCTCTAGAATGTTGCTCAAAGTCAATTGGAGATGACCGGTGGTGGGTTGGAAGAGTAAATATTCACATTCTTCTTCTCATACGTAAGCTAAGAACTGGAGTTTTCTGAAGTCTGATATCAAACAGTATGAACTGCGACATGAACGGTTAAAACACATGCCTACATATAATATATTCTATGGGTTTGACACAACAGTAGCCTTAAATTATCACATAATCTATTAAATTTTGTTGGGGTTCTTCTCTGACCGGAGTGGATCGATACAAATAACGAAACGAGTCGTTGAACATCGGAGCAAGCAACGTATAAAATACATTATTGAGTTTGGGTTCACTTGTTTCAAGATAAGAGCCAAAAACTAAGTATTTGCGGCCATTGCACGTTCAATTAGATTATTATGTTTTTGGAATAATATATTGAGTGGCATACTGATTAAAAGTAAAAGCATGTTTGAGTTGGTGATAGTTGTTTACTGTTCCCGAAAATGAAACTTGATGATCTTTGTGTCAGACGGAAAAAAGCGAAGAGTCACATACTTCTTAGGTTGTATAGCCTGTTTGGTGATGGGAAGGGTATATAAATATTCTTGTGGCTAGAACTAAACTCTCAAATTGCAGTGAGTTTCATTAAACTCGGAGGACATTACTCCAAAAGAGAAGAATTATCACAGTTTCATGACTCCATAAACAACATCCTGGTTGGCTTGACGTAGATCAAACGTCAGCAACAGAAGAAGAACCGGAATGTCAGTGAGGCTATGAATGGTGTAGTGACAACAAATCTTACGTGACATGTGCCTTTCTTTTGTTCAGTTGCATGTCTACTTAAACCGCACACAGTTTCGATTGAACTGGGATATCGTTGTCTAAATTCGGTGTGTTGTAACCACATTGTAAGAAGCGGTTCTTGTTCACAGCTAAGCATATTTGTGAATACCATTAAGTAGTTCAGCTTACCACACAATGACAGTGCCGGGGTTGAAAGAAAAACTAGGACGAGCAAATCACATTTTGAGCATAACTGTGAAGTTGTGATCAAATTTATACTTTACCACAGATTAAGTTTTGTGATTGATATACCTCTTTTAAATTGTCCCGGTCAATCAAGCTCAGAAGTTACAACGTAAGCTGTCTGTCTTGGTGACTGCGTGGATAAAGAGAATGATGATCCCACTGCCTATGAACGTCAAAATAATGGCTGCCTTATACGGTGAGCAGATGATCTCTACGTTCCCGAAGTGGCAGATTTCACAGTGGCTTTCTTGAGGTTGATGAAGCACAACAAATAAATGTTCGGTTAGTGAGATTGCATATGAATGTTCAGTGAAAGTCGTCTGATAGCACTGTCTAAAGTAAAGTAGTTCGTTCAGTAAGAAAGTTTGTAAATCAGACCATCGATAGAAGGATTTCTGAGCAATAAAAAAGCGTGGTTGGGATTCATCCGTTGTCCATAACAAGGAATTGTACTACTGACCGACTTTACCAACAGCAAAACTCAAATTTAGTGTTTATTTTCAGAGCCAGCTGACTGGAAAGTCTTTGGAACTAAAAAACCACAATGAATTATGAGTTAAGTTCAACCAATCAATCAAAGTCGTCTACTTATCACCAGTACAACCTGTATATTTAAACCTCATCTGACCAACTGTCAGTAAAGAGTTCCTTTTCGTCTATCCGATTCTCAATCTGTTTCCGTCAGGAGAGACTAACCAACTGACCACACTACTTTCGGATAGTACTGTTATGAAAATGTCGGGTTCATAGGATGATGGAAACACCCTCACAATTACCTACATACCACGTGTATTTTAGAGTAACTGAGAAACCTCAAACCGATATGAGTTGGAAAAAGTGCAGTGGAAATCTTAACAAATTCCGGTTTATCTTACATTGATGATACTGCGGACAGTAGAGTACACATGAAATGTACACAGCAATGGTCCATAAAATAACTCATGAGCAGTGATCATAACGACTGAATACCATACAACGTCTCAAACTTGTTAACCGGTGTGTTCGCAGTTCCCCATATTTTATGGAAACCGCTTACCCTTTCTCTGAAAAACGTGTGCAAATTGCTCGTCAAACTGAACATTAACTATATTTTTGAGGTGGGTGAGTAGAGCTCATTCACAGTCATTCCCTTTTTGCAGTTAACACTGAACTACGGCTTGCTGTAACGATAACACAAATGTGTAAAAGAGCAATTTGTATGTCTTTCAAACAGACAGATTTCTCCAGCATTTATTATCACTCCGTAACAAATGTATTTAACAAATATTGGTAAACGGGTTATTCATTTTAAGATGCATTTCCGTTTTCCTGGGAGTCCGATTGTATACAGTGTTTTTCTGGAATCCTATAATAAACCCAGATCACTTTAGTTTCGGTAGAACCATTAAGATTAAGAAAAGATGGATCCGTTATTTCAGAAAATGCTTATTTACAGGGCAGATTGTTGGCCTACGCACTGTTCGTAGTTGCAGCGTCTATCACATTTGTAGAAAATTTTTGGAAACAAGTCTGAAAGACAGCACAAAACTGTTACTGAAATATATCATGGTTTCGGCAAGTAACAAGTGCAGCACTGATCCCACCTTGGTCAGTTTTTTCTGTTTTTGCTTCCAATGTGATAAGAAACATTGTGTTATTGTAGTCGTTCAGTTCAGCTGCTTAGATGTGAGAGCTGTTGGATACCAGAGAAGGCCGTTCGGAATCATGGAACTTCCCACACATACTAAAAAACGTGGGTGCGGTTAACCAGACGTTTGCATCTGACACCCCTGCGCTGGTATGTCATACTTCCTGCAGTAAACTGCACAATACTGTTAGTTACAAAAGCATCAGGCGTATCCTGTCTCCCGAACCTTGAATTCAAAGGCTTTGTTGGTTGTGAAGAGTACGACTTGGTAATTTGGAGGGGGGGAAGATATTAGTCCCATCAAAAATCTCCAACGTAATTTCTTGTGAGACGAGTTAATCACTTCGGAAGTTTGATTGTTAAATAATAAACTAGAGGCCAAAGACGCCGAAAAAGACATTAGGAAAATAGTTAAGCAGCGGAAGGTGAAGACGACGTCGTTTATAAGTCGAGAGGCCATGGATGAATTACTAGGTCACTGACTCATTCAGCGAGAGCTCCAAGAAGCACGAATATCTGCCGGTCATCCTCGATTATCTGTCACATTACCCACCGAAGTCCAAAACGTTCCAGGTAACTTTCCTATTCGGAATCATAGGAATCAACAGGAGATTCCTCCACCACAAATAGCTACCTAGTAGATTCGAAGTGAAATATCGACTGTTTTCGATGAGACCTCGTCACACCCATGTTTATCCTAGATCCGAAGGACAAAGTGTCGGTTCGTAACACGTGTATGCCGTGTTACTCGTTTATTTGCGACTGTTCAGCAAACTACATGGGTCATAAGCCCGGGTACTTGTCAGATAGTACAACAGAGCATCGTCTAAAGTCAGCCATGACGAGTGAAAGAAAATCGACCGGGAATGGGGTTGTACGGAAGCTGGGAAACAAAGCTCATGGCACTAGTAAAGATTGATCGTTCGCTGTTCTACACACAGCGAAGAGAGGGAGTATGTGTTCTACACAGTGAACGAGACTATCGCTATTCGACTGTGTGGTCCATGTTTACGTGAACAGAAAAGTTCTTCCAGTCACTTCAGCAGTCAATAATTGACTCAGCACTTGGATATGCAGGCAGCTAACATTGCACCGACTTTCACAGTCATGAAGCCGTGAAGACTGTCGTTCTTGAACTGTACCGAACAGTGTGTACAATATACTTTTTTTTATATGTGTAGCCGTCTGATAAGACCTACTGCGATTAGGTTTCCACAGCTCGACCAGAATTGTCGAGATTGTGAATTTGTAACTACAGTGTGACATTCTGGTTATTTCATCGCATAGTGCTCATAATGACATTTACGTAGCATACATGTTTCAAAACTGTCGAGGGAAGTTGTTCGAACTGTCCATCAACTAAATCTTACCGGATTCCACAGTTGTTCTAAGTCAAATGAAACAAAATTGATTCATTCTCGAACTTCATGTCGTTTCGTTATTCAAGTACGGGAGTGGAAAAATTTATAATGGGACTTTCGAGCAGAGCACTGATCATCCGAATAATTTTGCTCGAGCACCGTTTGAAAAATTGACTCATTTTACATCACTGCTAGATTGTCATGGTATCTTTAACCTAATTCCGCTGTGTAATTATGAGAATATTTTCAGTGAACAACGCCAACTTAACTTCGCCCCAAATTTCAAGTTGAACATCACTCACAATTGATCGCAGCTGTCGCATTCCCATAGACGTTCCAATCGGCCCCTTTCGATAAGAAACACTAGACTCGAATTCCCCTTCCCACAGAGCCCGTCAGTAGTGCATATCCTTGCCACAGCCGGAACTAAAATTCAGGTCACGCTTTCAAGAGGCAACCGTGTTTACCACTGTGACATCGATCTCACATTAGGCACGACGGAATTATCATATGTGAAGCTCAACTACTTTCGTTGACGAGTAATGATCAAATTGCCCGACCGTCTCGAGAGGAGACACAGTTACTGTCTGTTAACTTTAATCGGTAGCCCGACGATTTGGACTTCTTAGATGGGTCGCTTTGCTCCAAATATTTAAAACACTTACAATTTTACAAAACTTAATCAGTACTAAGGATTGTAACCTCTTATCGAGAAAGGTGGTAAAGGACAAAATTGCTACTTTTCACGTCAAGATACGGATGGGATGCTGGTTGAACTAACAACCCTTGGAAGGTCACTACAGACATGCGAGCGTGAATATCTTTGTCACATTTGATTGACTTCAAAGAGTGCACTGTAAAAAAAAGAACTAGCAGATGCTAACATTTCGCACTGGTTCCTCAAAAGCACAAAAAGACAACCAAAAATAAATTCATAATGATAAAAAATCAATCAGGAAGCAAGCTGGAATGGGTTGCTTATCAGACGGGATAATCTACCTTCACATCGACCGAAAGAACTTATGGTTGTGAAATGGTTCGCCGACATCAGAACGTACTATATATAGATGAAGCTTTGAACAACTATGGCAAACAGCTTATTTCGAAACTGATGTGCTCGATAGTTTGGACATTATTACAATTGACCAAAGTGCATTCGAAGTGTGAATATGTGACCTAGATCATTTAAACCTTGTTTAGAAACAATCTTGGGCTCATCAACACCCAGACACCTAGCTGTCACATGTTATTAGGTCATTGTTCTTTCATCATTCAGGATTATACCGCGTCATACTAATTAACACCTTCTGGTTTTTTATGCAGCTGCCATGATCAGTCGTTTAGAGTGAACATAATGCGTTGAGGAAAATACCTGTTATCCTCAGACATGCCTACACTCAATAGCACAAGTTCGTCTGTCTAAACTTCGTTTACTTTTGTGTTTGTCCTGTCCTTAGTCTCATATATATTCGCCGTTGCTGATAGTCGTTGTTTGTACAAGGGTTTCATTAGGCTTTAAGCACCCTGTTCACTCGTTTCGGTTTGTTTGACGTTGTCCTGTAGAACCACCAGGGCTCATGGTGACACCCGGGCTGTAGATCATCTTAAGTTGAAAATATTAAACTAGACGGCGGTTATTTACGTTCCGTAATGTGAATTATGTTGTTTGCTCTAATCTTTTGTGAAGCAAGAATAAAGGATGGGGCGGGGCGGTTGAAGTAACCAGGAAGATGTCCTGCAGACGTTGTTCATTCTGTTCTACAGCTCGGTTTTTCAATATTTGATTACAAACAGGTGGTCTATGATTTTAACGGAATTTTTTTGTTATCAGAAATAACCCCTTTCTTAACCTGTTTATTATGGTTGTTAGTAAGTCAACATTAGTAAACCAAAACAGAATACTGTGGGCAGCGATGAGTGATTATAAAATCTACAATTGGTACTGTTAACACATCAACTTTCAACAGGAAACAAACGAGCTTTTTGGGGTTGCTAAGGGAGATTTCGGAGTACAATTTTCACAAACCATCCAGAACTCTAAGTAACATGGTTGCTAACCTGAGAAGCTGATATATAAGACTGGGTTTGTTTCAAAACGGCTCGTCTTTCGAGAGTACGTTAACATGATAAGTTACATGGGTTTAACATCACTCATAAGTGATCGTACCAATCGTTTAGCCATACAGTACTTTCCGTCGGCCTCGGTTGAAACTCGTCAGTAGTGCACACCCTTTCCACGGTTGAGATGAGAAAACAGATCCTGTTTTCACGTTACATTTATGTTGATTGACTTCGTTAGGCACGATCAAAGTACTGTAGGTAAACGCGCAGTTACAATCATTCGGTTTGCACGATCGCCTCAAGAGGATACACAGTAAATATCTTGTTAACTCTAGTCGACTACCCTATGACCAGGATATCCCTCTCGGGTGAACTCACAGTAATCAGTAAACTTGAAAATTCTCATTGACTTCTTCAGTCGGTCCATTTCGAGAAGAAGCATTAGACTCCGTTTTCACTCAAGTTGAAGTCTGTCCTCTACTACTTCTCAGTGATCAAAATGAGTAACAGTTTGAAGGAAATTCCAACCTTGGGATGATTAACACGGATGTCTCAATCAATATATGCCATTTACATATGCTGAGTTTCAATTCCTCTCCATCCTTTTAAATTCCTAATGGCCGACAGCAAACTACTTCGATGAGAAGGCTGAACTAAAGTGGAGATGTTAATCTATCTATAAATTTTGAAACTTTCGTCCACTCATGACGTTATTCCTTTTGCATTCGTAGGGTGAGGTATTCAGTTAAATCTACAAAACAACACTGTAACTAAATGTGCAGGGCATACCAACAGAGAGGTGGATATATAAAATAAACCAACACCTATTTGCGTTGCACTTTGGTAAGCTGAAGGATAAAGCAACCCTCACTGACCAGTAATTTGCACCAAATCTTCCATACATTGACAATTGAACATACCACTAACCACTGCGAAAGCACTCATACTTCTTTCACTTGGATTAGAGTTATCACAGTACCAACAGTAAGCTGGAAGTCATTTTGGCTAACCTGAACTCACGCAACTAAATGCAGACACGTGATAAGCGTCAAACCTATACTACACTACCTAATTTGAAGTTAACACAAGTGTTCAATGGAACAAAGGGGTGTGACGTGCCCTATCGGAATTTTTGCCCAGTTCGCTAATAGCAAAATTACGAGAACACATTTCGAACAATTCTTTTTAAAATTTGGTTTATCAACAAATCAAAAAATGACCTACGTAGGTAGCTAAAGTATGCAACTGGAGCGCCTGAAATTATGTTAATTAAACAGTGATTCTCATTTGTGACCCATTTCCACTACGTCTTGTGTCGGACCAAAAAAGAAGAACGTAATGGAAAGTATACCGACAAGCCATGTGGTAAGAATGTCGCAAGTAGTTGATCCCAGTGACCACCGGCGAAGTGGTGGACAACTGTTTTGACCTACCTGGGTCTCATCAGCATCACGCACGCCGGTGTATCAAACCCAGGACCCGTGAATAAGCGGTAGACTGTAACTCAAACAGTTACCCACTAGAACACGGGGTTGCGATCGAAACAGCTGTCCATCATTTTGCTAGTGGTCACTGGGACCAACTGTTTGTAAAAACCCTCTCAACCCGTTCAGGGGTTGTGTTGGATGTTTGCTCGTTTGTGCAGCACCCAGAAAACAGATGACTGGTTTCAGCTCATGAGCAAGAAGAATCACAACAGCCAAGAAAACTAACAGTGAAGTCATTTAGGCCGCATCCAAAGTATTGATGACAATAAACCACACCTTACAACCATATTTCACAAACGCTTAATCACTTCACACCATCATATTTTTCACAAAATAATTAGAGGTTACTACCGGCAAAAAAGCAAAGGAATACTCGCAGAAAACCATGGGTTGAACTATGTTTAGAAAATCCTTGTGTGAAGTAACCTGCACACAACCAGAAGTGTGGAAATAGTAAAATTATACAGTCAGCTAATGCAGCAAGATTCCCTGAAGGACTAACACTTTTTGTAAGTATACAATGTTGGAACTCCAACCTCTCTGTGCTCATTTTAAAGAAACTGTCAGCTGTGAATTTGAACCGGTGTCCTCTCATATTTAGCGAGATACTTAGCCATATTGTTTTTCCATGCAGTTGAGAGTGAGATTGAGAGCTAGCCAGTTCGAAATCCTGTTTCTTAAAAAACAACCAACCCTAGCAATATGACACGTAAGCATTTCTAAGTCAAATTGCAGTTCCTCCAAATTTACGGAAGTGAAGAACATGCTCCAGCTCCCAGTCGTCACAGTGGACGTCCTTATACATCATACAATATCGTCATTTTTTCAACCTGTCTATTGAAGTACGCCCCCCTCCCCCCACACACGGTTAGCCAGCTTCCCCCGTTAGCGCGACGACTGTAGTGGGTTTTCTTACTTCGGACAGCATGTTAGTAGTATTACCTTGCAGCAGGCCCATGCATACTGAATTTGTTTAAATCCTGAAGCGATCGACTGGCTATCAACGCTCTTGTGAAAGATGGACTACAAACCTTGATAATCAATAATGTCTCTGCTACCAGGCACACAACAACGGAACTGTGAGTAAACTCATTTGCAAAGCTCCTGTGACAGCACTGAGATTAAGTGGTTCGTAAAACATTTTCTGTGTTATGAATTACCTTTGGTACTCTTTGTATGTCACCTCCTGATAGAACTGCTTGTCGTCTATTTCCTTCCGTTTGCGTGGTAGCTTAGGTCTTCACAAGTACAGCAAAGCAGACCTTACAAGTCTTCGAAGTCTCTTCGCAAACATAGTAATGATCAACGACTTTTTGAAATGGTAAACCTCTGTTCCTCTCCATGTCGGTTATTTCACCTGTTCATGGCATGAAGTAGCCTGGAAGAATGTAAAAGAAGGAGTAACTCAAGTGACGCTGAACTCATGCTAAAATTCTGAGAAAACTGGTCCGGTAAATGCAACGTTGTCTAAATGGTGGCGATTCTTAGTGCATCCGAGGTCTACAGTGTCAGCTGTCGTTATGCTCAGTTTTCAAGCTCACGACACCTTAGGAAAACTGTGAAATCTTATCCTGCTGATGCTCACCAATTGTTACGATTCCCTGCTCGCTGTTCAAAGAAATGACGTCACGTTAGTTTAATTTCTGCGGGCTGTACCTGCCTCTTTACAAATGATAACAGTATATACATGAATCAGGTGAACATAACCTTCACAAAAGGACTGGCCATTAAATTTTGTCGCCAGAGGTACATCTAATCAAGGGAGTGGAGCTATGCCCAAACATTATTTATAATCACCTGGTTTCACACCTCAGTTATATTGTTAGTGACCAATAAATAAGAGACCTTCTGCTGAGAACATGAGGGTTGCGATTTCAGGTCATAATTTACCTCAAGTGTAGCGTGACCCAACATGACCTCTCTAGACAACACAAACCGGCTTCTTATGCTTCCTTATGCGCTTGCATGAGACCGGTCTACATACGCGACCCGACAAGCACGCTCTGAGTGTCTATAGGTCATTAATTTCCGGCATTTTGAAGGCAGTCGAAGTGTTGCTGGTCACGCACAATTTACTTTGTTTTATGTGCATAAAGGATATTGCCCTTGAAGCTCCATCCGCCAGGGCTTGCGTCAGTGTTGAAATATTGTGTGTGTCTGTGGACTTGTGGTTCTAGCTTCATGTTCAGTGTTACACTTATGTGTTGTTTTACGTAGTTGGTGACAGCACGCGAAATGAAAAAGGCGCAGTTCAAAATCGATCTTCTGATTTCATCCTTGCCTCAGATGAGAAGTACCGGACAAACGCGAATTTTGTAAGTATGATAGGTAAACATCGACAGTAAATGCCATTAGATAATCGCACGAATGCTCGTCGTTCGCGAACTGATTTTACAGGGGCTTTTACAGTGACCAGACCTAACTGCCGTGTTACACCAGTAATGTTTTGCATCAAAGGAAGTGTTCACAAAATGTATTATGTTTAAGCAGACTTTTCGTCAGAGTAATGGTAGATGTTGACTGTTAGTTGGAATTCAATAAACGTTGGATATTCCGTTGCATGACTTTTACGTACCACGGGATATAAAACCAAGATGAATCAACTGTTCACAGTTTTACTGACTGAGCATCCCGGTCGGATTTTAATGTTTCGTTAAGCCTCACTAGTCAATTGCAAGTTGCTGGTTAAATTCGTTAAGGGATGATTGGCTCTCACTGCTTCACACATCCAGGTCAACATGCCTGCAGAATCAGCCAACGCAGGAAAGTTAACATACAACTGACCTAATATTCAACCTATACCATCGACAGATGTAAACTGCGCGACCAACTGGTAGCTTGCTTGTGATGACGAGTAGCAAGCCAATAAATGAACGTGACGGTGACAAGAAATATAACGGTCAAAATGACTTAACCAGGGCTACCAGTCAAGAGAAACACTGTCCATAGGATACTTTAGTTTAGTTTTGGGAACCAATTCAAACAAATTTCAAATTTTATCTTACGCATTCCAGGGATTATGCAAGTCACAAGAATCTTGTAGCTGATAAGTACGAGAACGAGGAACGATCTCTTTGTAGCGCTTGTTTGGAAACTGTGATATGAAGGAGATGGCTGGGAAGTATAAAAGCCAAACGATATAAAAAACCAGCTATCATGACCATTTCTGAAGAAATTCATATCGTGAACTACTAATTACAGTGAACGATATTACAAGCTAAATCCAGCAGATACCAAAATCTCCCGGCAGACAAATTTAAGGTACCGCAAACACTGTGTGTATTTAGAATAATGCGCAAAAAACGCAGCTGCAACGGCCAGTCTACTACGACATTTGGTTTTGTCCGTGGTGGTTGACACGAAGGTGCGAATAAAACTTTAAGGCACTTGGAAACTTATGTTAGCTGGCACATTCAGAAATGATCATGCACACATGAAACCAATTTTGTTGGAAGCACGGAGCTCTTACACAGGACTCATTTTAGGGACAATGCTTTAGACAGAAAGGAAAGTAAATACAAAGTGTACCAGTGGTTTTGCAAATTCCTTTATAAACTACATAAATTTATCTCAACAGTCACACGTGGCGTAACTTTGTTTCAAATTAGTTAGTGAGGGTGAATTGCACTGGATCGGCTTAATCTTGGGAGTTTCACGCCATAAATGAAATTCCACCCACTTTCTAATTAAGTCCTCATAATGAACCAAGTCGAGTTAACCTGCTTCGTCTCTATATAGACCCCATTGCTTTTCATTGGCTTAGTTTACTCATGTTAGTTAATCGACATAAGCTTCAGACATTCGATGTTAACTGTGTCCAGATCACCCCTCATCAAAATCATTGCAGAACAGTTTTATAAATTTGGGATCGTCTTCCATGATCTTCAGTGGAACAAAAGTGGACGCAGCAATCTGCTTATTATTTGTACGCCATAAAAATACAAATTGTAAATGATGTGGAAATAAACAAACAAAAGCACGTAGAACAAAATTTTATGAAATATGTAAATCCTGAAATTATAAATCATTGTTCAGGTAAACTTGTCAGATAAATGCTCTGGAACAGGTACTGACTCACCCCATAGATGGCAATGATATCCCTTGGATATACGTTTGTGTTTATCGTTGGAATATTAACTCTACGGGCAGATTTGTTTTTGTTAGCTGGACAGCTATTCATAATACTGAAATGGCTAACAGACAAGGCCAAAAAAAGACAGAACTGGAGAGAAAGTTTACAACAATACTTTGTGAGGTATTTTGACATGGAAAAAGACAGTGTCATCGTAGATCAACCCCTCACACTGTTTATTCATAATATTCCGCAAAGAATGGATGATTCAATGCTTTATTCTGAACTCGATTATAAGCAATTGTGTAATATCCATCGTTTCGTAAACTGGTAAACTGGGAATCCACGAATGAATATTTTAAATTTTCCGCAATATGATTTCCATTTTGGTAGACTGGTTTATGAGCTGCAACAAAGTCAGCAGATTTTTCGGGTGTCTCAAAATGGTGCACAACTGGCAGCTCAGATTGTGCGTAATCTGGTTCAGCAGTCTTCGTCAGCTCACGTAAGGTAGGTTCTTTGTCTGCTTTTAGGCTTTTCTTCAATTTACGGTTCCAACACCAAAATGCTAAAATTAATGAAAACACCGTTAAAGTTGCTATGGTAAACAGCAGGCCGAGTAGTAGCCAACTATTCGTAGGTTGTCCAATGTTGGAAAATAGAGGGTATTTTGTTCGGACCTCATGTGATGGATGAATGGAAGCACGTTTGGCAGGTGGACTTATACTTGCCGAACTGGAGATTAGGTCAAGATTTTCGTCACTTCTCAAAGTCATGTGCAGATAGGATTGCGATCCATTAAAGAAACTTGGAACGGTGTTCGTTTTGCTTGTAAATTTTTGCTCACGATTTTCCGGACGGTACTTCAAACTGGAAACAATTAAAAAGAGGATTTGGTGAGTGTAGCTACACAAAGCGTTCAAAATTATGCTTCAGTGTGTAATAATATCTGGAAATCAATTCGGAGCAAAGTCACCTGAAAAAGTAATGGAGTGTACTTTTGTTAGGGAAACCTCTTTTAACGTAATTTACGAAAAGTGTAGTAGGGTAAATATCCACTGATCGTTATCCAAGTTTCGCCCAATAGGAATTCAAAACTATCCTTTTTTAAGCATACCTTACAATAATTAAACCCCTCCTAATGTAAGGTGAAAACAAAATCCTCCAAGCGAGCACGGACTGAACCTGAATTGATCGTTATGCCAAAGTCACGCTGACCGCCCAATGGATTTAGAAGAATACACAGGTATAGAGAAAACATTGGGTTGCGATAATGCTCACTAGATCAGATGAACCCTGTGATGTTATTTATTCTGCTTATCTCACAAGCTGTTCTGATTCATTAACAGAGGTTACATTGAACATGCCAATTTGTGGGGTAGCAATGATGATTCTATTCTACACTAATGAGTAACCTTGCTTAATCAATGCAAACACAGTACGTGGACTCTCAAGCCCAAGATTGAAACCGTGCAGCTAACGATTTACTACAACCAACGGTAACCAAGCGCTGATGGTGGACAAAAGTATTGTACCGATTTTAACAGGCAAGTGTTACACAAACCACAGGTTTGTGGTTAGCTTAAGCCATCCTGCTAGACGCAAGGTAGACTTACACAACTTTAGGCCGAGAAATCCATTCAGTGCTGCTCGGCTAACATCCCAGTCTAAACGCTTGTCAATGATCGATGGACCTCTTCATACCATAGCGGCACCTTCTGATGTGAACCACCAAACCGGTAAGATTACCTGATTGAGCGGAGCTTCTAACTACCTGCAAACCGCTGAACACCTGAAATCAGTCAATGAGATTCGGTCACATATGTTTGCCTCAAAGGAAACAAAACTGAATCGTATAAATTATCTCACGCATGAAATTGATCACGAGCATTCACCACTGATTGAGATGTTTCCACGAAGGATATTTGCACATTTCTACACGGGCCTAGGTCGATGTGTACAATCTCACTGATGCGTTTGTTACGGCCAGGCAGTTTAGCACGTTAGTTCCGGCATTAACGTACTGCCAAGTGTAAGTGGAAAAGGGTACCCGAGCTACTATGGCCTTCCAAAGCCTAATGTAAAAAAAACATTGAGTGGTCTGATAACGCTTACGTACTCAGTGTGTCCGGATGAATTTACCGTTCATGATGGATACAATCATGATCTCAAGAGCACTTTAAATGATGTGCTGGACTATCTGACCGAAGTTGTTTTACAGCTAAACTTCTCAAAGTGTCAATTTTTGTGCGAATAAACAACCTTTCTGGAGTCTATAGTTTCTGGGACGGGAATATATACAGACCCAAGTAAGATAGGGTAGATTCAATTATGGCTGGTGTCAAGGACTGTGAACAAATTGAGAAGCTACTTTTTACTGATATCTTATTACCATCGCAGCAAAATCAATTTTACCCGCATCTTTTCCACCATCCAAACTCTTACCAGACAATCAGGAATTCAAGCGCGACCAACCTTCAAGTTACTTTGAGATAATCTGTGCATGACACTGGTGCTAGCTTCTTTTAGACATGTCGCTAAATGTCCGTGAATTTGTTTTAACTACCCCTACAGGTAACGACGAAATCAGCGCATTATTGTTTGTACAGAAACAAGGCGGTTGAGAACCTACAATATCTGATAGCGGTCGGTGTTTGAGTAAGTTTGAGAATCTGAGGCTAGCGCCGCTGTTCAATGAGTGACATTTCCGGGATTATCTTCTGGGCTGAAATTCCACATGATTATTGATACAAACGGATTTGGCGATCGCAGTAGCGATCATCGTCAGCCAATGGGTGCGTCTTTCTGGAGACTCCCCCAAGATCACTCGAACTGAG